>CM056837.1:10680293-10755293 GCA_029853015.1 Chelidonichthys spinosus
TTTGCATTTGGATGACAAGCATCATTTGGCAATCCAAAATGTTTGTTTTAGGGTCAAAGACATTCCCCGTCGCGGTAGCTTTTCTATTTTGGATATGTTTTCGCTGCTTTTTCGTTTCAGAAGGCAGTGGGGGTCACTAAAAATGTGTTTACTTCACCATACCGAGAGTTGTAAATGCAACGGTTTGCAGGTTTTCAGCAGCGTGCATGGAGGTGCGAATCTCCCTCCTCACCACACGTTAGCCTCCAGCGCCAACACACAGACATGCACACATACTTCTTTTCTTTTTTCTTTCTTCACACACACACAAGTACACACGCTGCCTGCTGCTGCCTTCTGCTAATCCATAGCACCAAGTGCAATCCACTTTCAGGGCTGCGCTGCTGCAACCGCGCCAAACAGGCCACAAGTTTGGTTCATTCTCCAAGACATACAGTTCCAGGCCATGTTTGAGATTCTGTTTCAGCAGCAAACACACAGACGAGGCGCTGTTCAAAGTTCTAGTAGTATAAAAGCAGATAATTTGACAAAAAGGGAAAAAAAGCCTTCCTGGTGTCGGCGCTGGTTCACGAACCTCGGCCAAGCCTTTCATCCCGAAGCCAATGTGTATGGGGCAAACATTCAGCGCGCTTTGATTTCCTAACCACTTAAGAAGATTCAGTCATGGTTAATCCAGTTTCTCAGCCAAATTTCCCTCCGAGCTGGTAATTATGGCTGAATAAAGTGTATACTTGAAGTACTGCTGTTGTTGCTGTTGTTATACACCCTGCATTGGATGTAGTGCCCCCCCTTGTTAGCATGCAGGTAAACTGAGGACATTTGCGGCAGATGTGTAACAAGTTACCTCCTTTAGGTACGACACTGTTCAAGAAATCATCATACCGTTGTTCTAGTGCTGTACATGCTTGATCTGGAGCTCTATCCTAAAAAAAAAGGTTTGTACACTATATGTTGTAGCTAATTTATAATGTGCCTCTATCTTCATCTGGCATTCCATTCAAAGTGTTCAATCTGGGGCCGATAACGGTGATATCAGGGTGTGATTTTGGGCGTATGCGTAGGTATATCTATTACATTTGTGGGGTAAGGAGTCCAACAACAGGCAGTTGTGACATAGTCGGCGTGGCATCTGCGCCTTGACCACTTTGTCTGCAGATGTTGTGCCTCACTCACCAGTTATCCGTGTTTGCTTTCCCTTCTCGGCTGAACGGAGGGCTGTCTGAACCGCAGGCCTCATTTCAAGACATCCTTCCAGAATAGCATCATGTTCTCTCGAAGCTTGTGCAACTTTGCTTGTGTTGGATGACTTTGCCGTAGAGCTGTAACACATGACTGGCAATCAGCTTTAACAGGGTTTTTCTGCTTCAGATTCACGGATTTAGAAACACCACTTGTTTGTGGTTTCTCTGTCAGCATGTTTCCCTGCGTTTCAACAGGTGCATGTTATAACTTAGCGTTGTTATTCCTGAATTACAATTTTCAGAGATCCCTGCCACCTTTATTCATTTATTTTTTTATTCACTACAACAGCTCAGTTTCACAAAAATTGTGGGTTATACTGTAGGCTACAGCATTTCTTAAACTGTATCAGCTAAATTTATATTTATATATTTAATATATACCTTCTTCTGTTTGTTTGCACAGTCTTTGTCACTGGTTGAATTCTAATACAACATTTTGTCCGATGTTGTGAAGTAGTAACATATTTTTTTTTACATCCAAGTCCAAAGAGCATAATTTTCTTTCCTTTTTTCCATTTTTGGTCTTTCTATATATCAGATCTGCCAAACCAGCAGCACTGCATCTCCCAGGTATGCTCATTGTGTGGAGATGTGAGGGGTACAGGGCTGACCCATGTGGACCCTCGGTTGGTCTGTGTGCTCTGAGCCTGGAGCGAAAAGGCAACCCGGCACTGATGAGAATCCCTATAATTGGCCCAAACCTGCACACATGGCCTCCAGCTCCTCCACTCTACATTGCCAATGAGAGTGGAGGATACAGATGGAGAAAGAGAGCTGACCTGACTGAAGATGCAGCTACATATCTCTCTCTGTGAAAGGATGTAGTTTAGGTTTACCAAATTCCTGCTGCTCACCTCACTTGAATGTTGTTACACTGAGGTTTTTTTCTGCAGTCAATCAGCTACAACGCAGACCTTGAAAACTCTCCCAAGAGACACAAGCATTGTTTTTCTGACTCTATCGGTTGTTCTTTTTTTTTTACACTATATTCCGTATCATTTCAGCAGAATTTCTCTCATCCATCTTGATACACCCGTTGCTCCATCATGCATGTGTGCATGTTTGTGTGTATGGTGCACCACTACACGTGGGCCTGCTATCTCCCAGCCACACTTCTGGGGCTGGCAGCGGGACAGAACATCCTGAGGGCCCAAACTTTCCCCGGCTCCCCAACCCCTCCCTCCTCTCTCCCTCCCTCCCTCTCTCTCCGTCTGTTAGCCATCCAAGAATATGCCAGTCAGGTCCTGGGCAATCTGCATGCTGCCCTCCTGCCATCCTCCACCTACTCTCTAATCCTCTCTCTTACTCCCCTCACTTCTGTACACCCATTTCCACTTTTCCTTGTTCTCTTTTCTTCACCTTCTCTTTGCATCTCTGTGTCCCACATTTTCTCTCCCCTCCCGTCTCCTCTCTGGCCTTTGGCAGCCACTGTAAACCCGCTGCATGAAGTGGTGTCTGTTCGTAGCTCAGCACCGTATGTGTGGTGACGCCCTCTGGACACGCTGGCATGCATGCTGACAGCTTGATTTGGACCCAGTGTAGCAGGGAGTAGCAGGCTAGCATTAGCAAGCTTGCAAATCTACATATCAGGGTTAATATTAAGAGGATTGTACATGTTTATTTTGAGTTCAAAATGAAGGAGATTCATAAAACAATAGTCACAGATGATCGTCTCAGATACGACTACAATTGAGGTAAAGCAACAGGGATTTTATTCAGGGATTTGTTTTAAAAGAGATTTTATGAGTGTATGGGACTTTTTTTTTTTAACTGTCAAAGATAATTTCTTATGCTGTCTTTTCTCATGCTGCCACTTAAATTCCATGATTTGAATGATTTGTCATTCATATTCAGCTACAAGAGCTGAAGGCAACATTAGCCACATTTGTTTGCGGAAGAAAAAAAACTACCATCTATAATTCAAATTTGATCTGCACACCTAACGCTATCACTGCTACACTGAACCCGTTGCTGCATTTGGCTTGTACCTGTTGCTATAGGAAATTACATAAACTAGCATGCAATTAAGAGCATGACCCAAAAATGTTTTGATTAACTTGCAGCAGTTAACGCCTCCATGTTAAGCTTCTGTCTTCTAAAGTCGAGTTGTTAAACAATTCTATACCTACCTGCATCTTGTACTATTTGCAACTTTTTAAATCGGCTATTGGACTTAGGCCTAGACAGCTTTACACCGATGCTTAATTCTGCTTTTATTTTTCTGGAGAAGAATCATAAGTTTTGCTGATTCAAAATCATGAGATGCAAAATAGCACAAAAAAAAAGTGCTTTACTGTGTTTCCTGCATATTTAGGTTTATTTTCCAAGCGTAATCTATAACCTATGCAGTACGCACACAAACTACAGGCCACTGTCAGTGGGTGGGATGAAAGAGTGGACGGACCGATGGGCAAATGGCCTGTTGTTATTGAATGTTATTGATTGGCCGTGTAATTCTGCTGCATAAGGATTGATGTGACTTCACTGTAGGCCACATCTGCATTGTAACTAATGGGAGGAAACATAACAGGTACTGTAGCAGGACCTCCTTCGAAAAGGGACTGATTAATGCAGACTCCTCCAGGGGCAAGGATGGAGGGATGGATGAATGCTAAAGAGGAGAGCCTGGCAGCTAGCTCCTAATGCTACGGGGAGAGTGACGAGAGGGAGGGAGGGAGGGAGGGAAGGGAGGGAGGAGGAGAGAGAACGTCCGGGGGCAGGCATGCAGGAGTGAATACACACACTGTACGCACACACACACACACACACACGTGGGGAGGATTTTGACTCTTTAATCTTGCCCTGTGTTGCTTTGATAAGGAAAGAAATCCTCCCCCCTCCCTCCCTTTGCAACGAAGATAGAGCTGTTCTCCTTTTGTCTCAAAGTTATGGGCATATTTATGCATGAGCTGTTTATTTGTGTCAGGCATACAAATTAATTTCTCAGAGTCCTCCAAAAAAATAAAGTGCGCTCCCAAGTTAAATGTGACTTTGCAGAGTTTTGAGACGAAGCAAGTCGGTGCTGATGTCTGTGTATCGATTGCATCCGCCTGCAAAGAATAGCTTCCTTGGCTGCAGCTATGAGTATTAACGTATACTAAACCCACGCACATTCAGATTCACAATTCCTTTGTGTCTTTCAAGGAAGTTTCCCAAGACCAAGTGCATGCCAAACCTGCAGCAGGTTCACTGGGTGTCACGTCCACCACGGTTCTCATTCCTTCTCCTTCTCAAATTCAGTCCAAAATTTAATATGCACGTGAAAATAATTGGGGCAGCGACGTTGACGAACTCACTGCTTCAATTTCATCCTAAAATTGTTTTTACTGTTGACCCAACAACATAAAGCAACTGTTGTTCTTGGCAGGCTTTTCATTAAAACCCCCAAAATTCCTCCTTTCTCATAACTCAAACACACTCAGGTATTAACCTACACCCGTTTTATGTTGTTGTCAGAGGTGCGGAGCTCTGTTTCGAAGCGGCTTCCAGGCTTTGAAGTCTCTGACCTTTTGGTCTGGCTCGTCACACGCCGATGCAGAACCGGACTGTCAAGTTGCCACTGCCTTCTGCCACATTCCGCAGCGACAGCGACTGGAGAGCCATTTTCGGGTATTATTTCTGTGTCACCGGCATAGACGGGCCACCTCGGAACAAAGTCATGCGCTGGAGCATGCACGCTCGGTCTTACATAAACGCACAAAGAGGATAGCGATAGACTGAGGGAAACAGAAACAGGTGAGTGACGCTGACGCTAGAATTGAATGAAAAAAGAAAATGCTATGCTTTTAGCAAGATGATAAACTCTCAAATGTGTCGTGTCATGATAAATAGTGACTGGGAACACAATGAATTTGGGTAAAACTGAATGAATACTCATTTGATTGTACAGTACACACACACACACACACACACACACACACACACAGAAACCTCAATATGAGAAAGTATAAAGGTGTGTATGTGTGAGGGAGACATTCAGACATCTGCTCATGAGTGTGTTCTTGCATTTTTGTCTCTTTGGACCAGTTTTATTCTCTCCCTCTTCTAGACAGTTACTCATGCACTTAATTTATGGCACACCTGCAGAGAGAGAGAGAGAGAGTGTGTGTGTGTGTGTGTGTGTGTGCGTTTATTCATACCTGTGGGTCTAACTGTGTGGTAACTCTCAGGCTCACGGTGGAACTGTTGATGAAGGAATGCTGCTCCCTCTGACTCACCTGATGATTTGTCTCCTACTTTGTGATCAGTGCGGCGGGGAGATCCCACACAATAGGGAGGCGATGAGCAACACAAAACAGCAGTGTTTATTTTTATTTTCCAGTTCAGGGGTTGAAATTCAAGGATGGAAATTGTTCCCTAAAATAAAGCATGGTTTACAATATCAGCTTCGTGACTGAATATAGCATCTTCGTGTAAAGTGGATAAAAGCAGATCTCACAATACGGATGTGAAATGAACAAACATACAAACATACACCCACTCACACTAGTCCATCCCCGGACCTGAAAAATAGCTCCTCGTGAGATTTGCTTGCAAGTAGCGACGTGGTTACGCACTAAGCAAGTATAATCACATAATCAATGACTAAAGAGTTCAATCCGCTGCCCTTTCTTTAGACGGACGGGCAGGGGGAAAGAGCCGGGTGGGTGGTATTTAAAGTTCACATGTGTAAAAGCTTTGTGCGAGGCCTTAGATGGATGGACGCGCTCATTTCCATTTCTGCTTCCTTACACTCGTGTGTGTCTTCTGAAGCGTGGTCTACAGAGGATCACTCCAGCGTGCTGCCATCTCTCTCTCTCTCTCTCTCTCTCTCTCTCTCTCTCTCTCTCTCTCTCTCTCTGTCTGTCTCTCTCTCTCACAAACACACGCTTGCATCTTGTCTGTCTCTCCGCATCTGTCTTGCTCTCTCCCTCTCAACTGTCAGATGTGTAAATATGAGCCATGCTTCCAGTAAAGCCTTGAGGCTAGCTGGAGTACACCCTAATTATGTGGAGTATTATTTAGAGGACACAGTTGTTACACCGGTTACTTTGTAGAGGTAATGTAGACAGATTTCCAGAGGGACAACGTCTTCAATGTGCATGGAAGTTTAGGACATTCAATTACTTTTTTATGGTCCTATTTTATGTTTCGACCAATGGTAGTCCTGGGAAGTGAACCTTCCAACTTTAGATAATATAAAAAAATTAAAGTCAAAATATGCCCTAAATAACAATGATAATACATACTAAAATACTGACTGTATGATCATCATAATCACCTTGGTGTGCTAAATAACATCAGATTGACTTCTATGTCCCAGCAGTCAGAAAAAGGCAAGGCACAAATTTGCCTTAAAAGTTAGACTGTGTCCTTTCCAAGAAGACATCAGGCTGAATCTGATTCTCAGTTTCACTACTTGGTGAACATCTGCAGAGATAAGTGGATTGACTATGGTGATGGGTGTTCTCTATAATTATCCAACTTCAGCTAAGGTGATGTGTAAAGTTACCATGATGGAATCCCTATAAAATTCCTTGTGGGGAGTAAGAATGCCTGCTATCTTGTGTCATGATTTACCCAAAGTCAGTGTTGTTATTGCTGAGTTAAAATGCGGTAGAGGTGCGTGTACTAGTACAAACAATAGTATCTGTTTTTCATGGGTTTTTTGTAATTGTTTAAGGTTACATCCCTAAAAAAGAATGTTTTAAAAAAAATATATCACAGTTTGTCTGACTGTGTTTTTCTGTTATGTCTGCTCTCCGTCTGCAGAAATAAACCCATATGTTTGTGATCAGCAACAACACATGGCACGAGCGTGGGATCCTGGGAAAGAAAGAAGAGAGACGGGGCCCATGCATCATGGGCCGGGAAGGAAAAGAGAAAAAGGGTCGAGATGACGAAACAGATCCCATCTTTATTAGCAGGACTCCGACCGTGGGCTTATGTGTCCTTTTGGGCTCAGGTCAGAGCTTATTAAAGAAATAGAGAGCGCTCTCCACCCCCCCGCTGTCTCACGAGGCGGCGAAAACATTAAAGTACCTGAAAGGGATCAGCGTTAAAAAACGGCTATCGGGTGGTGACAGTCGGGAGTCGCGGCGGAGCTACTACTCCAGGCCCCCGCAGCCATGTGACAGTGATGTGATCTAGTTTAAACAACAGCTGTTTGTGATTCCAGGGGAAATTAGGAGCAAGATTCCCCTTGAGATGACAGCGACTCACTACTCCACTTATCCAAATGAGGTGTCTCGGCGTCTAAGGCACGCTCACCTTGTAAAAACACACTGCCTTCTTCTCAGCAGTCTCTGATGTGTGATGCTGTTACATCACTGCGTCTCGCAGACTCTCGTTTGTCTTTCCCTCTCCGGAAGATCTGAACACAAACTGTCCAAACTTATTCTCTTTCTTTCGCTTGCCACCACCTCACTCCTCTTTTTTATCTTGTTCCCACAGTGTCCCTTCAGGTCGCATGTGTATCACCTGTTGTCATGCATGTGTGCGCACCTTTTTGCCTAGCCTTGGTGCTGTATTGAAATGATTAGCGAGCCATTTTTTATGATGCTAGCCTGCTTTCTAGGCATGTGAATGCTTGCACAGGACTCCTCTCCATCCCCCAGCCTTACCCTCCAGCTATCCCTGCTCCTTCCCATAAAAAATGATGCAATAGAACTAAATTAAAGAGGCTGAGATAATCCATAAATTTAGCAGCATTGTGCCTTCTATAAATTCCTTTAGATTGCTAAAGACGTTTAATGCAATCCGTTGTTTTGTGTCCCATTTAACCCTTGTGAAACCGTTTGTAGAGCAGGAGGCCCTGAGATGTAGCAATGAACGTCTGAATACTAGGAGTTATTGACAAAATGTAATGAAGTGAAAGGCAGAATTCATTTTTATCTACCGTAAAACACAGATACTTGCAATAAACTGTGCAGTCCCTTGTATCCCTGAGCCTTGTCGTGTTTGGTGATGTGACAATGCTTCACTGGCTGTGGAAGTGAAGCTACAAAAATACATGGCTCGTACAGTAGGCTTTGGAGGGGAAAAAGTGAAGAAATACTGGCTGCATGATCATTTACATGCCGACTTATTTCCTCTTTTTCTTCAGATAAAAGCATAAAACCTCAGAATATCACAATAATTTCATATTTTCCTTAAAGGACACCAGTGTTTATGCTCTTATTGCTCCGGTTTTAGGAAAACCAAAAGCCATTGAAATAACATGGATTTATAAACTGACTAGTATCGTTGGCTGTTCAGGGAAGCCAAAAACCACATAAAAAAAACCTTTGGATTCCAAATTTGACTGGCATTGACCTTTAACTGCTCTCACTGCTCGAGTGTTTTTGGGAAACCAGCTAGCCCATGAAACCCTAGAGAGGTCCCAGTCTCCTTCTCTCCAGCTTCTCCCTCATATTTTTTTTTTTTACCAGGTCACTGTTGCTGTTCTGTGTTAAGTGCTTGTACCAGCCGACACATGGGTGTGTTTAATTTAAGTTATATAGACACCATAAATGGGGTTGCCATTATGGATAAGGAACCTTTATAGGAACTTAAAAAATTAAACAGTTTCTTTGAAGTGGGGACCACATCGTGGCTAGAAATAGTAAAAGTTGTGCATTCAAATGATATTCACTTTTTTCCATAAAACACCTGGGTTTGATGTCAAGCTTTATTGTCCTAGTAGAAGTATTAATTGGTTATTTTTAAAAATATATTGGGCCAAGTTAAGAGTTTTATAAACTGAAAAGGCACATTGGCAGCATATGTGTCTTGATGTATGGGAATGGGACATGGTGCAACACAAAATGCTGAAACACAGCCTGAAATACTTTGGGTTCAGTCTAAAATCCAAACTGGTTCTGGGTTAGACACTGGTTTTACATTCTCTTCCATGTTTAAAGCCTAAGTCTTTAAACTTCAGCATTACTGAACTAAAAAAATGTAAAAGGTTTAACTTTTTGCAGATGATGTCATAATGTTTAGTCAATGGTTGGATCAGCAAGAAAATTGCAAGAATTGACAAGTAGAAAAACACATAATATATGAAATATTTAATGTGAAATAAAGAAGAAGAAACAATGTGTCACACTAAGATAATTGTTTCCTCAAGATAAAGAAAATGTGAGAAAATCACATATGTGCTCGTATTTCAATGAACTGCGATTCTTGCAGACTGTGTCTAGAGCTAAAGGCTTTGTTGTCAAGTTCTAGCCACAAAAACAACTCCTCGCACCAGACTGCACATTGGCCACCAGTACTCCCACAAATATGCACTCATTCATCAAATCAATGCATTCCCCTCCCATTCACAGGGATCTCCTCCAGCAGTGAGCAGCACAGCACAGCAGCAAGCTAGACATGTCTGTTGGAGACTTCACAATGGTTCAGCAAGCAAACATACTTCCCTTAAGGCCCTTGGGACAAACACAGCATCAAGCGGAGGGACTGCAGGAGTGGTTGCTGCTGTCTTTTGTTTTATTGTGTGTGTGTGTGTGTGTGTGTGTGTGTGTGTGTGTGTGTGTGTTTCTCAATGTGCATTTTGTGTTTAAATGTGTACCTGGACTGTTGCAGTTGTGTGTTTCCTGATCATCAGATCATTCTCCAGATATTAGTCAGATGTGTAATCATGCATTTCGCAGGTTTACACGCTGTTATTAACTTGACTTTGGATATGATATTAAAATATTTTTTGACAGTTATGTAATGCGTTGCAGCCAATGCACACAAAAGGAATGAAGCACACGCCACTTGTTTTGGAGGAAAGGCGTCACCACAGGGTTGGCTGAATGAAAAGATTCTATCCTTAGGCAGTCTTGCATGTATTAACGAGATCGTAGTTGTGAAAAATGAAACAGAGAAGATGAGTTCTTTTTTTTTTTTCAAATATTTTACTTTTTTCTAGCACTGATCTGTCTTCACTTAAACTACCAACTCCTGTGGGCATCAATTATCTTTTCTTGTTGATAACTAATCGTTAATTATGTAATATACTGTAGCCATATAGCCTATAGAAGGGATGTGAAGCAGACTCAACTTTGGGCACAATGATAGTCAGACATATTTTGCAATCAAATCTGAAGTTAATTTAATGGGATATCATTTTGGAAAAGCAACGACTTTTGAAGTCATGCATCTAAAGGTGCTCTTCCACTGTAGAAGCTGTCTACGGGTTGGCATGAATCACTGAGCAGTGGGGTGGGGAGTGAGATTTGGGGGGTCCACCTGTTTGGCACACCACACTGGGCCTGTCAGAAAAAGCAGGAGGGGTGCACATTCTTCACTTTCCCCAGAATGGCACCTTGCAAAGCGGATCCCCTGTCTACCCGTTCCCCAGGCCGCAGATAAGAAGCTCATCCGTCATCCACTGGGGCCGCATTAAATTTTAACTCTGGTTACCGAGTGTGGCCATTCAAACTTTTATCTCAAACCTTCTTTATCTTCTTTTCATTAAGTTCTCAAGCACTAATAGCCCTGCGAGTCTCCGCCGGGGTAAGGATGATGTTCTGAATAATGAAAGCTCATTATTTCTCCACAGAATGCTTGTTAATTCAAATGATGATATTAAAACTATAGTAGCCCTCAGCAGTCGGGTGATTTCTAGCATACTTTATCATGTATCAATATATACTCTGTTTGTCAAAACTGCCCCGAGCCTGGGCTGACATTCTCCTCCCGAGGAGTGGAGTGCTTCAACAGGGCCTGCAATACTCTAAGGTGACAACTGGCAGAGTTTGTGCCTTTAGGAAAGTGGGGGGGAAGGAGGGATGAAGGCAGTGATGGGGAGAAGGATGAAACTCAAAGAGCAGTCATTGTGCTCCCATGTCTATTTGACATTTTTCCATCATGCACACACAAATTCCCCCCCTCCTCCTCCTCCTCCTCCCACACACAACCATGCACGAATACACTCACATCTGTCATCCTCATCTGTCTTGCCTGATATGTGCGCGTCAGCAGACATTTGCACATATTCATTTTAATTCACACACACACACGCACACACACACACACACACAAGAGCGCGCATGCACATGAGCACCCAGGCCATTAACCTTTAAATACACCACTCCAGTATTTTATCTTCAAGACATGACTTATGCCCAGGGATGTTAGTAAGAATGATTGTGAATGAATTTTGATATCATTCCATTTTTCCAGATTCATCATAATTCCTCATATCTGGTAGCCAGTGTAAACATAGCTGTAGCTGTTGATCCGTCAACACCCCTGTCCGAAGAGATTTCTATTTTTTAGAACACACATCAGTTGGAAAGGACATTTTAAAAATATATAAAATGAAGAAATACTTACACGTTGTATACTTTTTTTACTTTCTAGTTTTCCCCGCTACCATGCTATACCAATAACCAGGCTGACATACAACAATACATCGTATGGGATTGACGGGATATGTGTTGTCTCAGCTGTCAACACTTTAGAGATCTCTAAATAAATACACAGTGAAAAGTCTGAGAAAGAATGAATCTACTTTGCTTCGCTTTTCCCCAACAGCGGTGTAGGTGGCCGGTGTGTTTAGGTGACCTAGAACCAAATAGTAAATGCCACGCAGTCAAATGAGATCAAAAATAGGAAGAGAGAAAAAAAAAAGAATGAGTCAAGCGTTGAAATTCCACCATGGATCTTGCCCTCTAAATATATCCTCTTATTCCATTACCTGAAGCGCAGCATTTATGTTTTGGCATCTCCTAAAAAAATGCCTGTGGTTCTTTGCTTCAAATGCATATCTGGGGGGTGAATGTGATGACAATATGTTTCAAATAGTGTGGAGGGCATATTTACTCTGGATTCCTCGAGAGAACAAAACCGGAGAGAAAGAGGGAGGAGAGCGAGGCATTCAAAAAGGCCTTGGGTGCCGTAGATGACACACTTTGATAGGTGTGCTCCTGGACACGTCTTGTTAACACTGGGCCAGATGCAAGCAAAAGAATACATCATCTGGATTGGTGTGTGTGTGTGTGTGTGTGTGTACAGATCTATGGTGCATATGCATGTGTGCAGCCTCATTTGTGCGTTGTGTTCCCTCCAGGACAAAGGGGTGAGATATGTGAGAGGGAGAGTTAGGAGTCAAGAAGCCAGCCACTCACACGCAGCAAAATGCAGCATAACAACAAGCTACACAGGTCTGACTGGTTGGTTTACCCCGCTGTAGCCTGCAATACGCCCTAAGGCTGACCCAACCCGACTATCTGTAAGCTTCAGCTCCGGGCATCGGGTTTCAAAAGGGAGCGCCTCCAGTGCAATGTCACTAAGCCCCCGGCCCTGGAGCCCATTCATATAAATGTGTGCATGTATGAACTCACCTGAAGCAGACGCATCGATTGATGAAGAGCAAAGCAGGCAGGACTCCTGAAAGATGATGTAATAATGTGATGCGGTGCGTTGTTTATGAAAGAGAGTGGAAGGATGAAAGTGGAGGAAGAGGTCAAAGGTGAGGGTTCATAGGTGGTAAAATTCCGGTTAGACCTCATGCTTGAAGGTTGAAATCTCCTTTCTTTTGATGACGGGGCACTTTATTTCCCTGCTAAAACTGCTCTAAAGTGTGTAAACTGGATGATCCGATAAGAGACCTTTTTAGACATATTTGATTACTAGTAGTTTGCTGTATTAGAATGGACGGTATTCTGAAGCAGTCTTTTCTACAGCTGTCACCAACTAGCTATCATGTTCTTTTTATTCCTTAAAGTCCACCATGAATATTATAAACAAATCCAACTGTAACAATTTCCACATTCTGCTTTCACCTCCTCAAGCAATGTTTCCCATTGCCTCATCCCATTGCTCAGATAGTATACCTGTCTAATATATATATTGAAAAAGAGAGTGACCATGTCATTCTCTTTCTATGTGTTTTTTTGTAAAACTTGCTTTATGCCCCTGTCCTTTTCCTTGAAAGGCTTTTAAAGGAGCACAGTGAGTGCCGAGAGAGTGGCAGGCAGCCAAGGACAGTGGACCTGGGGGGGTGGACGGCATTAGTCGGGAATTAGACACACTCACGCTCAGACTGGCACACTGGCCATCACTACTGCTGCAATGGGCCCTTGGTTAGTAACTGTGTGTGTGTGTGTGTGTGTGTGTGTGTGTGTGTGCGTGCATGTGTGTGTGTGAACTAGTAAATGCTGCCAGTTGCCGGTGGTGTTTCAGTGTCCCCAGTATGTGGCCAGTCTCAACTAGCATGGCTCATTGCTGCACCAAAACCCACAGAATCAAACTTTGCTTTAGTTTTCCATCTGAGTGAAGAGGTACTTCTTGAGATTAGCAGAAGTCTGGTTTGTCTTCCTGACACACACACACACACATACACACACACACACACACACACATACACGCATGTTTCGTCATCAAAGAAATGATGAGCTATGTTTCATAATATATTTTGATTGGAAAGCAAAGGAAAAGAAAAAAGGTGACTCACTCAACATACCTTATGCTTCATCTGATCTTCTGAAGTCATTGAGTTTCACAACTGTCAAAATAAATAACACCTTTGAAGTAATTTGATCTCATGCAACTTTGTGTGCAGACATGTTGATAATATATTACTCCAAGCCACACTTGTAATTAACGTAGGCGTTAAAAAAACGTTGAGAACATTGAGGTACAGATAGCGGATGTATGTAAATCCCTCTCTGCTATTTGTGAGTATGTAATCTGTGTTCCAAGGATCACACCGAGCACAAATGTGGTGTACAATACTTTTTTTTATTTTTTTTTATTTCCATGGGCTCATAATCTGTTTTTTTTAAACTATCCCACTATATGTATAACTATAGTATACAGTGTGAGTGAAACAGTGTGGAAACCGTTGTCCTACCTGATAATGGATTTGGTGGCCTCCCTGCAGGCATGCACCATTGGCAGATACTGAATACCACCAAGAGATCAATGGGAGAATGGAGGGACAGAAAAGGAGGGAGTTACGGAAAAGGGAGGGAGAGAAAAGACGACGAAGAAGGGATGGGGCGGATAAAAACAGAAATCCTGTGGCTTCTCGGGGTAGGGTAAAGCCGCCGCCGTAATCTGTTGTCAAGACACAAGGCCGCTGTAATGTCTACCATCAGCAAGTGGATTATGTGCAGGGGAATTGTAATTTACAGCAGCTTCACTTTTATGTGTCGCTCGGCTTAAAAGTTAATAGCATTTAGCACAACAATAGCCCAGCCACATCCAAACCCGGTCTGCAGCGCACCGATCTACAAGTGAGGTGCCATTGAAGTACCGTCGTGCCGAACCCAAGACAATAGGGAGTTCCCACTGAGCTAATTAGCCGATGCCTGCCTATCTCCACGCCACACATGTCCATTGTTGCTGTCACTGCAAGAATCTCCGTCTCACTGTATCTGTACAGGCTATTGTCTGCTCAGGTTCTCTTCAATAATCCTATGTAACGCCTGCGCGTTTTGTCTCCAGCTTGCTAGATCTGAGTCCTGAAGTGACATGACCAGACGTGACTTTACAGACCATATTTGATTTCCTCTCAATTCCCCCGTTTTCTCTTTTGTCTCAAAGGAATTATAGGCCTTAAGAAGCAAAGCCTCATGTTCACAACTTCCAGTTATTGAAAAATAACCTTCAAGGAAAATTCTGAATTATGATTTAAAATAGGACGGCGGCATGTCTTAAAGCCACGTCTGAAAGATTATCTTAAGAACAAACCGGAAAACCCTCTTTTAGTTTTCAAACAGCAAGCTATACAAAATGTTCTTATTTGACCCAGACAAGATGTAGGTCGCCCTCTTAAAAATAGCGTCAATTTGGAGGGCAAGTCTGTTATTTTGAACATCCAAGACTTTGCTTCAGACTACTGGCTGGGAAAATTAATCGTGAGATCTTTAAAACACAGTAGTTTCCAGGACGCCGGGGGTTGACCTCCCCAGTTGCATTCCAAAAAACACACACACCCCCTCTAGAGTAGCGAGCCGGGGGAGAGAGAGAAAGTCAAGCCGATCTCAGATATTTTCCCAAGCCATGTTGCCCTTGGGGAAGGCAGGTGTGATGTTGCGAGGTATCCTCTGTTCTCTCCGGGAGCAGTTGAGAGGGAATAAGGAGTGGGGTGGAGGTGGGGTTCCTTTAGATATACAGATAATTGGATTGCATGAGCTATGCATGGGAGACGGCTGCTTTTTTTTGCCAGTACCTGCACAGGTGACAAACCAACCTATCAATCATTATGAAAGCTAATTGCCACCTTGCGGTTTCATTGCCAGAGATAGTACGTACTGGGCTTACCTGCAAGAGGACCTGCCTACATGTAAGCCAGGTGCCTTATACAACCGAAGCCTCCCACACTATAATAACAAGGAAATTACAAGGGGAAGCTTAACATATCACAGTCGACTATGGAGTACGCAACGGTTTTCAGGATTCCAGAGTCCAGTGAGTGTTGCTAGTTAGCTAATACGTTACATATGCAGCATGCTAAGCTGTACATCGCAGTGAGTATTGGCTGGAAGGCTCCCTACTGTACACAGCTCTACCAGCTCTATCAGCTTCAGTCCCCCCCCCCCCCCCCCCCCCCCCCCGCCACACCCAGAGCCTAATATACTCTAAAGGTATATGAGGCGAATAAGTGCAGTCTTGAATAAGTAAAACTCCATTTCAGCACACTGCTCTATTATTAATACCGAGCAGGCTGATCTTTGATTAAGCTACTCAAGTGTTCTTCCTGTGTGGGATTTTGATTAAGACTGAGCTGTGTCTTGGAGCAGGAGAAAATGGCGCCTCTCGCTTCCTCTATCCAACTTGTCCTCTCTTGTGTTCCTGTCTACACTGGTCCGTATGCATCACTCGTTCTCATTATCCGCCTGATCATAAACTGGTTATCAAACGGCCATCTCTCTGTTAAATCAAACAGATCACAAGTACAGCCGTTCATTTGTCACCGATCACATTATAAACTGTGAGGACCTTGTCAGGAATTTTTTTTCCATCAAAGTTGCTACTAAGAGACATAAACTACAATAATTCCACATATGCAATCAGTCATAGACCTTTTGAAGCGTGTACAGTGAGACTCCCTCTCATCAATTTCCACTCTATTTGTCAGTTGTTCCTGGTATGCGTCTTCATTTTGAAGTGACAGGTTAATTGGACACTTACATAACCAAACTGGTGTGGCGTGTTTCACGTCTGTCACATTCAGACAGAGAAATGACCAGTGACTGGTTTATTGCGTGCCAGGATCACTGAGCTAAAGTCAGCTGTCTGCTGCAAAGAAGCAGCAGTTTTTTTTGTGTGTGTGTGTTTAAATCCTGTAATGATACATCGTCAAACAAACAATGTTGTCAGTTGTTTCAGCGGGGAAACTGTAACTCAAAGACAAACAGTTCAGTTTGTGAGCCAGCGGGCCGATGAAAGATTGTGAGAGAGATAAGGTCAAACTTAAACAACATGCCTCAGGAGGAACTGTATCATTAACATTAGTTGTCTCATTTGCATTTCCTTTAGCGGAACAATTCAATTCAAACAATAAGCTACTTTTATTTGATCAGTGCTGAAATGTGATTCAAGTATTTCCGCACAAAAGCTGTTAGAATCCGTAATTCTGCACAGAAACAACTGATACATGCCCACACCTTCTTTAACGCAAACTAACCAACACTAGAATACAAGGCTCAAAAATGTGCAAATACACTTGTTAAATCTTCCCGTGGACGATTCAAATCAAAGGTTGTCTTAGAATGCACCCCAAACAGTAGAAGCTCTCCGATCTCCAAGTACAAGTGGAAAACACGTTTCCATGCATGTGTGTGCTTCGAAAGCAAGCGGAACAGTGTTTCTATACGAGCGCAGTCTTTCCTTCAGCTGCGATGCCAAGGTCTCTCGACGTTCATCGTTGCATCTGTCGTTAATTTGAACGGCGTATTTGTCGTACTGAGCCACCAGATCAATCCCTCCTCGTGCATTACATGCAGCACACACACACACACACGATACGGAAGCACAACTGTCACTTGTCTTCCAAAGACTTTCTTTTTCCTCGAGGTGCTTTGAACAACATCTCAGCATGCTTCTGCTCTCCTTCTATCCTCTCGCACCCCGTTTTTCCCCGTGATCCTTTTATGAACACCTCCTCATGCAAAGCTTCCTTCTCCACTTGGGGCTACTTCTGTTCCATTATGCATGGTGTCGGGATTAAAACTGTAGACGTGATGGCTTCCCCCCCTTTCTGGGTCACGTGCAGGCACCGGGCACCCAATGGCGTGCGAGTGTGGCACGCAACAGGGCACCCCGCTTGGCCACCCACACATCTAGGGGAGTGGGGAGTATGTGTGAGGAGCACGGTATCAAACGGGGAACATCTGTGGCCACTGGGCTGTGGAGACCGGGGACAATGGTGGCCCCGGGGCAGCCGCAGAGCCCTGGCCCGTGCCGCAAAGGCTAGACACAGGCTAGAGAGCCAACCATGCACACACACATCACACACACACACACACACACACACACACACACTGAGGGGTGGGAACCCGCACACACACACACACACATCCCATTTGAGCAGGAAGCGAACCAGGCTGGTGCAAACTAAAGTCTTTTTAACGGGCAAAACTAATACAAATATGCCACCCTACTGTTTTTTAGTGCTGGTGTCTGTTTGTCAGAGATGGTTCATTGTTTACAACAGTTTAAAGGGATAGTTCGTATTATTGTCATGTCGGTTCCCAACCAAAAAGGCCTGTCTATCAGCCAGATAAGGCAGTGAAAATATTCTAAATATACCATTCACTTTAACGAATATAGATTTTTTTTTTTAACAACCCTTTCTTTTCGCTGGCTAAAATTTCTTTTTGACCAAACTGGGTAGTGTCGACTGTTATCTACTGTAGATTATACCGTAAATCGTAAAAAAAAAAACACTTCAAATTATCTATTTGAAATAATCCCTTTCAGTTAGAATTACTCACCATATGTTCATAATGTCTACTTCAACCCATTCTAAGTGTACGGTGTCCTGTATGGGCCAATTCCTGAGAAGGCATTGGGCATCGTCGCACCTCCACTTCACATCACTCCCCTGTATTTACCTTCTGAGGCATGACCGCCAGTCTTATTATTTCACATCTCTACGTGATTCCATTTACTGTTTCCTGTCCTGTCCTAATACGATGCAGAGTGAACAACTGAGTCACTTATTGCTACGCTACAGTAAGAGCAGAGAGGTAAGTGATTCTCTATAAGCTCCCCGCAGAGACACATCAGTGCCGTTTATTCCTACAAGCAGAGATGATCACACTCACACACACACACACACACACACACATTAATGCCATGCCACACACACACACACACAGTCACACACCATTTCAATAACATATTCCACAGCTGCTGCAGCTCTCAATGGCCTCCCATGTGGCTTTTGTGTGTTGACGTGTGTGAAAAGTGTGGGCACGGGGACAGACACAGATGCACATGGGCACACACTCACATAGCTTATGTGCTGTGAAGTCACCTTGTAGCGAGAGCCCGCTCCACCTTGTCATGTTGTGGTATCCAATGTCTACAATCAAATGCCCACTGACATGAAATATGACGTGGGAGCAGTGTGTGTGTGTGTGTATGTGTGTGGACCCAGGTGCATAGACCTCCCATTAGGGATGTGTTGGCGGGTGGTGCTCCATCTCACTCCACCGGGTCCCTAGTGTGTAGACACACACCTGCGTAGCACAAGCAGTAGCTGGAGTTATGCCATGGGAGATTTTCCCCCCTTCTCTGCAACATGTTCTGCATGTTTGATGCACATTCAACGGTGTACCAATGTTGTAGGAAATAGAAATAGAAATAACTGATACAAGGTTGCAGGCGACCAATTCTTGATTCATTCAATAGGAAATCAAGGATACGCAGCCTATGAAATCATTCTCTTCAAATGTGTCAACTGAAGACATTTGTGCTATCAATCATTTTTGGGAGAATATGGTTCTCTCCCCGAGATATCCAGCATTACAGCTTCTGATCAACTTGTGATTCACCTCCGTGTCTTCCTGCCCCGTTCCCACGCTTTAAAAGTGTTATTATCAGCCATCATCCACCGTAGCTCAATGGGGTGATTTATTACACTCGGAGACACCAACACTGGCTGCAAGTCGTTTGTTTGTGCATCATGTTTGAGTTTTAGATTTCACATACCACCCTTAATCAGCGAGATAAAAACACTAACTCTGGGAATGTAACCACAAATACAGATACGAGGAAGCTTTTGTTGCTGGTCAGAAGAGAAAAAGCTGAAAGTCAATCGGGAGACGATAAATGAGAGCGGTTAGCTTAGCGGTTAGCGCTAATTGTCGGTTAGCATTGGATGTTTGAGTGTCAGTATCAGTTTTCAACTCATGAATGGGGGATTTGCCGAATTGACAACTTTGTGAACCGTTCACATGAGTAACAATTGCCTGAAAATCCATACTGAGTATCACAAAACGTCAACACTATGCTTAAAGAATGCACCCAAGTGGCGGTCTGTGTTTCTTGTAAACCTGTTGAAGAGCCAAATCTAAATATATATTCAGTCAAGTCCCAGCTTCAGGTGTATCAAGTAAGTTTAAAAGAAATTTAAATATCATTTCAGTGCCTCTCACCTTTTTTTTATTAATTTTGTCTGAGCTTTCGATATTTAAGCTGCTGCTGCCGGGTTTCATTTTGTACACGGTTTGCTTTATAGCACCAAATGAGGTAAACAGAAAGAGGGCACTGTGCTTCAAAACTGAATGGGGGGAAAAGTTTTCAAAATTTCTTGTAAGCTACGTGATGGGATTAGTGAAAGACTCACTGTATAATTTATTAAGTCATACACATCAGGGAGAGAAATATGGGGCCCCTGAGGAAATGCTTGCTGCCTCTGTACAGTAAATAACACAGTGAATGTGGACCAGAAGTGCCATTTCATTTAACCGAGGCCCACAACTGATTGACGTTTGACCAATGCCATGTCTCTTTTCCCTTCTCCCCGCATTAATCCCACTTCCTCGGACAAAATGCAATTCTGATCCGTTCATTTATGCTGTCATTCACCGCGCGGCACCAATAGTTCACAGATTTGAAAAATAACAACAACAGAATGTCATTCGGCGGCTCCTTCTTTGACATCCTATATAATGCGTGCCTCACCTGGAGAGTGACAGGAGGTGATGGATCGACTTACAGACGCACACACGTTCACACACACACGAAGGGAAAGACACTTCAGGAAACTCGGGGAGTGCGAGGGCGAAATGGTGTAAATGTAGACAGAAAGGAGAAGGAGAGAGGGAGGGATAGAAAGAGAGAGATTTGAGTGAGAGGGGTTTGATATTTCTGTGGCCGTACACTTGTAAGCTCAAGCAGTTTCTTCCCTCCGAGGGACAGGGTCCGTTAAGTAGCTCTCCAGTGCCTACAGTTTAGAAAAGGACCCAGGCAATACTGGACTAATTTAATCAAAGGTTACAGGCCCAGCATAGAAACACAATATTATGGCGATTGTACAGGAAAAAGGAAGGTGGGGGGGATGTGTCATTTCACCAGGCAAGGCTCAGGCCTGCTACTTTATCTCAACAGTGTGAAGGCTAAGTCCCTCTACAGTCTCCAACTGCTGGCACTAACACACATTTCCATTTTAGCTAGCGGGCCGGCTAGAGAGGTTGATATCGTATGGCTGGCTGGCCGGCCAGATGACTGACTGCCTGCCATGGCTGTCAGAAAGAAGAAGGCGAGGTTTATGAAACCGTATTAAAGCCTCTGTCAGAGGCTAAGTTTTAGTATATAATATGTGATTGAATTCATCAGAACAAAGAATGTTGCATCCATTTTTCAAATGGAGCATTTTTTGAATAAATAATATTTAAAAAATGTAGATATACAACCCCCTCTTCATATAGTATTTATTTAAAATTGTGTTGGTTTTTAAAGTGTTGAACTGAACTATGAAGTTTTGGGTGGTCGTGCAATCCTTTATTGTTTTCTTTTTGGATTCAAAAGTGGGCCTTTAGCAGCTGTGTGAATACTGGCAGCATTCAGACAGATTGTAATCTGTTTAGCCCAGCTCACTGGCCGTGTCACTGTATAATAAACTGTCATAAGTGTCAGTGTTCTTCACCCCTGGGGATGTGCTCTATGTGTGTGTGTGTGTGTGTGTGTGTGTGTGTGTGTGCAGGCCAAACACACAGACTACACTGGATTACAACATCACCAGTGTGAATGTGCAGCACCCGCAGACCACACATTCAGACGTGATATCCCCAACTTGATTACAACAATAATCATTTATCCAAAGCTCCGCTTATGCTACTCAATACTAAACAGATCAGCATTAATTCTCAATCACAAATCCCATAAGACCAGACCCAGCCTGATAAGTTCCATTCACATTCTCATGGACAGCTGCCCACTGCTCACTGGAGAGAGACTGGCGTGTTTTGTATTACAGCCAGAGATGGATCCATAGGCAGAATTAATATAGTTGGTCTATTATGAGATTAGGCCCACTGTACATTCCATCCCAGCACACACATCAAGCCATAAATACCTCTCAATTAAAAACCCAACATGATTTGTTCCTAATCATTCTGCATGCAGGGAATGTAACTGAATAGTAAACAAATGAGGCATATTTAGGCTTCGTTTCGTCATTTTCAGCCGAGCACCGAGCGTGTTGGCTGTTCGGGCAGCGGTGGAGAGAGAGACGGGGAGTGAAAGAGATTATCGTGTGTGTGTGTGTGTGTGTGTGTGTGTGTGTCTTCGTAGAAAAACGGGTCCACACAAATGGGGAATACGGAAATAGACAGTAGTATGTTCTGTTTATGGGTTTGAATAGCGTTACACATGCACTATAGAATATATTACAGCGAATGTATAGATAGCTGGAATGTGAACGACCATTGCTGCGGCCTTGCTTGATGGTGATGTAGGGGTTGAGTGAGAGGGGGGGGGGCTGGTGTCAGGGCTTTAGCCTATCAAAAAGAAATCAGCTCGCCAGCTCTCTGGGTGCAGAAAGGCGCATCTCGTCGGCTTTCACGGACCAAGATTGCTTTCACCTGCATTCCCCGGGGCGACGCGCAAAACACAGGCCTCAGCCGGCCTGCCAGTCACACACACTCATGCATGGACACACACACATACGCAGAAACACGCACACATATTCTCTCTATCTTCCATGCCTGACTACAATAGAATCATATTAACTTGCTTCATGCATTCCCAAACATACAGCATTACGTTGGAACGTTGGACGGGGCAGAAAATCACAATTATAAGCGCATACATTTAAAGTGCCTTTGTTCCTGTTCCTGCATGCATGTGTGTGTGTGTATATGTGTGTGTGTGTGTGTGTTTCAGCATGTATAGGTGAGTTTGCTTGTGCGTAGGCGCAGAAACATGCATGTGCATATACGTGTGTGTGTGTGTGTGTGTGTGTGTGTGTGAAAGTGTGTGATAGCTAGTCTGAAATAGTCTGAAAGCTGCGTTCAGTTGATCTTCCAGGAGGTGGAAAAATGATGTCAAAAAGGCAAATCTGTATTTACCGGCAGACAGGTATCCTTGACTTGACAGCTATACAGTCATTATCTGCCTGTCATGTGTCGCCCGGGGCCACCCTGCCTTCTCCCAAAGCCCACGGTTCCCATGCATCAGACGCAGCCCTATTAGCTTACCTGTTTCCAATTCAAAGGCCATCGCCAACCAAAAAGACGCCAGAAGGACAAAACAAGGTGTCATATTTATGAATGTGTCAGCACGGGCCCTTCTGAAACCCAGGGCGCACCTTGAGCAATGAGCCTGACAACTCAACAGGGGCCTTTTCCAGTCAAGAGAAATGATACCTTCAAAAACCACTGGCGGGATGAAACCAGAATCTTGTGCTGCAACGGCCGTGACACAAAGTAGGGGGGAAAAGCGCTCGTAAATCGCCTTGGTATTATTCAGCCCCCAATTAGGGGAAACTCAACCTGTTACACTGAATAGGAGACAGTGAATATCAAATGCTGGATAATGACTGGATGAGTTTTCGCTGTCGAACAGAAGACGAGAGAGAGGTGCGCGGAGGGGGTTGTAACGAGGATGATTACCTCAGCTCTGACTGTTGAGGTGTGTTTTCAGGTGTGTGATGGGAAGTTGACAAGCTCAACTCTTGAGTGTATCCAGGTGCAGGCCCTGTTCTTCAATTTCTGCATCTGCATTGTGAGTAACTGGTGAGGTAATTGCTGCCAATTAGCTTATCCGATTGCGGATGAAAGCCCTTTGTTCTGCCATAATTCCACAATGCTATATACCATTTTAGCTGGTTCCCATTACCTGCTCCTTCCAAACTACGCTAGAAATGGGTGGGATGTTACATTTTGTGACGAAGGGTAAAGTTCCCAAATTACACAATGATTAATACATAGAGTGCTAATTTGTAAAGGGGCTAGGGGGACCAAGTGGTTATCCAGTCTGTGTGGCCAAAAATCCCTCTAGCTACACCTCTCCCTTTTTTGACTGTGTCCTACATAATGACCCTTGACCCTTTCCAGGCTACCTGAGTGCCCAGTGGAGGTTGACTGAAGGAAGATGCACCAGTGAGAGGCCACTTTCTGCAGGGGAGAGGAGAATTTGTCCCTTGGCTTGCTTTTCACAATGAATACACTATAATGAAATTCACCGAGCACCTCTGGCAGATGTTATGAACTCAGAGAGGACACCGCTTGCTTACCTGGCGTATCTGGGACTTCCACAACATGTACAAAGCAGCAAATGTCATGAATTTAACTAAAACAACATTTGGCCATCATACACCAATTTTAGCTTCCTTTCATTGTTTCCACATCCATGTCTGATCAGACTTTAAGGTGCCTTTTCCAATTATGCCCCCTCCCCCTGGAATAAGACACACATGTGACATTTTTGAGCCAACTATTTTTGATCACAAACCCCTATTTAAGGCAGATCCCGGACATCCAGCGAATGTTTTCGTCTTTGGGAACTCACAGACAAACTTATTTTATCGGTTCTTCCTTTAGAAAGGGTCAGACAATTCCGCAGCCTATATTCCCTGAAGCCATGTAAATTGGGCTGGAAGAGTTCTTTATCAAAACTATACATGAGTAAGCCTACAACATTAATCTGTATTTAATTTTTTTTTTTTCTTGACTGAAGTTCTTTGCTGGCTCCATCTGCCATCCTGAGAGCCAAAAGCATTACAGCTGGATCAATACAAACTAGCAGCTCAGAATTTATATCATCAGCAGCGCCATTGATCTTTATCAGCAGTTAAAAGTTTCTTGGACAAAAATAGGGCAGCTTTTTCTATATATATATATATATATATATATATATATATATATATATATATATGATAGTGTTTCATTTGGTAGAAAAACTTTATTTTATATGCCCACATGTTGCTCTGTGTAAAACAAATACTATTACTTATTCTAAAAGACATGTGGGTAGTCCTGCCTTAGTAACTGCAGCATACCCATTCTGCTCAGATACTATGATACAGTTGTATCATAGTATCAGTTGTTAGGTGTACACCTTTACAAATTATGTTCTTGAGGAGATTGACTTGTATATGGAACACAAATACCGACACTTCTGAATGAAGATTCAGCTACTTTATACCACATTTCATGGTGTGATTTCTGTACTGTTGTGCGATGTTCCTGGGCCTCAGACTCTTGGCTTCATTTCTCCAACAAAATATTTTTGTTTTAACAACATTTCAAAGTGGATCCTCGGTTCAATTTAACAGCATTTGAGAATAAGTAGCCTGAATCCTCCCACTGTAGCCTACGTCTGTGGTATCACATCCCTTAAGCAGGACTTGTTTGATTGCATATGAGCATAAATACAGTTCAAAGCACAAATCTCTCTCTCTCGCTCCCCCTCTCTCTCTTTCTGTCTGCCTCTCTCAGTCGTGGGAGAATGACAGGTGTCCTGGTCCAGTACCGTGGCCCCTCTGGAAGACAAAGCAGCTGGTTAGGACCTCGGGCAGTGTGTGTGTGTGTGTGTGTGTGTGTGAGAGAGAGAGAGAGAGGGAGAGAGAGAGAGAGAGAGAGAGAGAGAGAGAGAGACTTAGGGTTACTTATTTTACAATAATAGAAGAATAGAATATTTTTGCTCGACTATATAACTTGTTAAGGCCCTGACACTCTGCTGTTGTATGTCATGACTGTCATGACTCCCTCCGACCATAAGCATATGGCTGAGTGATGGGTTTGGGTAAATATGGCACTATGAAACGATGATGGGCTGGTTTTGGATTAGCAGTTGGATGAAGCTTCATCTATTAGGTCTTCACCTGCCATGAATTGAGTCTGAGGAATCCAGTACTGCAAACATAAATGTTTAATATTAAACATATTTCAGAATATCCAGTATTTTTTACACTTGAGAATTGGCCAGTATTCACAATATATACTGAAAAAGATTTATAAAATAGTCGACATATAATAGGACTTCTGGTTTAGCCAACAAGAACTTGTTCTTGCCATTTTAAGCTGGAATTCTTCTCTAAATTATTCCCATCAGGCTTGTGTGTATTTTGTCCAGTCATTAAAATGTGCACCCTGCTGTACTGTCTGCAAATTAAAGGGGAAAAGGTTCTCTGTAAGTTCACTGTTTTTACTATTGCTAGCATTGCTCATTAAAACCAAAGGGTATTGCTACCCTCAAGCTAATGATCAATTTGTCGCCTAAAGTATCGCATTACATTAGTGTTACGTAATGAAAAAAGAAAAACATTTCTTCATCTGCTCTAGTAATATACACAATTAATTCACATGACCAAAACATCTACCATGACTCACACTGTCAAAGCTGCTTTTCTATAGAGGGAAAGAGATTATTCTCTTCACACTACTCTACATAACACAGTTGTGTGGATGCGTTAATTCTATACACTTAACATTGCCCTCATTGATTCCCCAATAAAAGGCTTCACTTTAAGTAATTAGGACTGTTTGTGGTATACAAACTGTCATACACTCAGTGCCATGTGAATTATATGTCTTTGCTCCAGCTCCACAGTGTCTGGAAATATAATCTTTGCCTAAGGTGTTGGCTTATATCTTAATCAATAGTCATACCGGCAATAATCGCACCCCATCCGAGGCCACAACACTGTTAAAGTTGCTCTGACGTGTTTAAACTCCTAAGGTTGAGTTATGGAGGACGCTAAGTACATGGACACACGATGACTAAAACAAAATGCCTGAAGTTCGGGGATTTGTGCCTCCTGGTAGGTTTCATGTGTGACTATCTCTTCTGTCACCAGTGATGACAGTTTGCTGCTTCAGGCCAAGTCCTTTAAACCAAACAAATGTCATTCATTAAGTCATATTTATCCATCCGTACGACTTGCAGCTTGTCTATCTATCTATCTATCTATCTATCTATCTATCTATCTATCTATCTATCTATCTATCTATCTATCTATCTATCTATCTATCTATCTATCTATCTATCTATCTATGTTGATAGGTAGATAAAGGGTGACACTAGTCTGTCACTCTGACAGCTCAGATCTCCCTGCAATCCCACTCAAGTAACAGATGCAGATTTTCCCAGGCCCTGCGTCAATATACGGTCACACACACACACACACACACACACACACACTGCTGCCTCAATGGGGACAGCCGCTCAACTGTTCTAGAAAAGAACACATCACACGCTCTCCGCTTGCTGTCATTTCACTAACAGTAGTCCCAACAGCAGTTCCTCCCCATACTTGTCAAGCAGCCAGCCAGTTGCTGATGGACTCCCTCCTGCTTCCAACTGTGGTGAGCGTGAACAGTACATCCCAGTTTCCATAACATGCAACATAATTATGTTTGACTGTGTTTGTTTTGACTTTTTTTTTTGCATTATTCTTCAGGGCCCCAAAGGCTGCGGGATCACCCAGTGTAAATTGGTTTGTGGTTATTTCATTAAATGCAAATTTGCATGGGAATATGTAGCACTTTAACACAATATAAACTGGAATTTATAATTACTATGTACTATAATTGCATTTTAAAGAAGAATTACGTCTTTTTTTTTTTCAACATGGGTTTTACGTTGGCCATAGATTAGTATTGCATTTTGTCGTAGTGGACATGTTGTCGGAAGTAATATGCAATGCATATGTGATTGGGCCATAATTGTATATTACATATGTGATTTATTTATCATGTTAAATCTGAAATAAAGCATCCTATCTGATCTCTATGAACCGATCTACATTTATATCCAGAATCTCAGTTTACCCGACTGTTATCAGCTGAGAGAAACAGGGAACAGAGCTGGTAATGACCTTTTACAGCAGTATGTGTGTCTGTATGTGCATGAGCGTGCACATGCTCGGGACTGTGTCTCTGGCTGTGTGTTTGTGTGTTTCTAACGTGTGTGTTTCTGTGTTTGTGTTATGTGCTGAGCTTGGCACCTGTTAACAGTGCCAAATAATGTGCTCTGTTGAAATTTTAATCACCTGCAAGTGCAAAACAAGAGCAATGCAATCAGGACCTAATTAGCACAGCAATTAACACCTCTCTCTCACACTTTGCGTGTGCCAGAGCTCTCACACATTCAGCTCGCGCTATTGCAGGTTCTTAGATTCATTAGCGTTTATGCTTTGATTGAATATGTTTTATTTATCAGCAAACATTTGTTTGTTGTTGTTGTGGCTGTGCCACTGCCAGCTCCCTGGGTCCCCGCATGCCTGATGCTTTTCCAAGATCAACTACATGATTGGTTTTGAACAGGATTTGGGATTCTGTTTTTTTTTTTTTTTTTTTAACGTTGATATAATCATGTGTAGATATGCAACAGTTCACTTGATGAATACTGTCATTTTGGAGCATTTTTAGTTTTATTTGGTCGAATCAAAACCAGTAAAACAATTATTTGATTATTACAGTTACCACAAATGCTTAGTGACTACATTATGGGTCATGCAAATAGAAAAACTCCCCTTTTATCCTTTAAGCAAAGCATAAGATTCCCCTAAAAAAAACTCCAGCAGTGTCTATCTGGAGTATGTCATGGAATCTGTGGTTGACCATCCAATTGGTGCTGAACATGCCAGCCTTACTGCAATAACTCTATAATGATAATAATGATAGTAATGATTATACAATAATATGAATAATTACATTTTGATTGGCACATGTGACAATTGATCAGTGACCCAAGAAAACAATTGATTACTGTATTTGGACACCCTGTTATTTTTCCTGTAAAATTGCATATTTAGCAATACTTGTGATTTGTACTCACTCACACACACACACACACACACACACACACACACACACACACACACGTTATGTTCTTAGATGTATGCACCTGAGAAAGCACACATGCAACTTAATGTGTCGTGTACCAAACGTACATTCAGAGAGTGCTGAGTTTGTGTCTTACGGTTTTGGGTTTAAGTGACGACCAAGTGGACGAGGTCACTGATGACTATTGATCAGGCAGCTGCTCAGCCGGTCGGCCTGGTCTGTCATGTTGGAAATGGGGATAGATTTGTGTGTCACTGTCTGTCTGACTGTAGGCCTCCCGGGGAGTGGGACGCGTGTGTGTTTGTGTTTTCATTTGTGCGTGTGTTTGTGTGAGTGTGGTGCACGCTGGCCTCATTGGGTTATCCATTACAGCCTGTCCAGGAAACCAATAAGCTTCACTTCAACTTGAGAAATATTAACTTTCCCCTGGATGGCAAGCTAATTATGGTTCGTCTAGCCCCCACACCTAAGCTTGTCCTAGGCACACAGTTTGCACAGTGCATGACAACGATCAATGCATCAACCTATAGATGATGGAGGGAGGGATCTGACTTATCTGTCTGATGTCATGTTGTGGATCTAAGTAGGGCAAGAAGAGATGTTTGTCTGTTCAAGCAATGTCAATGGTCCAACTATAGCCTATCATAACTAACTATAGCCATTATGAAAAGAAATATTGTTCAATCCCACTGATTTAGCATGAACAGTCCCTTCCATCATCTGGCAAGGAAACATTCCATCCTATTTTTTTCCCCCAGCGATCTCATCATATGTATGGCATGTCGAGTTGTTCAGACCCAGACAATGATGGAGGAAACTGTCTGCCGCTCCGTTCAGACAGGAAGTCTACTTGCCCGACTCACTCTCAGTGTAAGAGACTTTGTTAGTGCCCCATTTATTCTTGCAGATGTCAAATCATGGCAGCGTCTTTGGTGGTATTCTGGGTAATTGAATGTGCCAGGGCGCCGTAGATCTAATTTGATTGAACAGATACAGTTTTAGTAGCGGTGACATCACTTCCCTCTCAGAACGCATTCTTTGCTCTCTATGTCATCAGCCTAATTTGGGGATCCAACAGATGACTTATTGTAGTGTGATTGTGTGTGTTGAGTTGGGGATACAATCTCAGGGTCAATCATAACTTCTGTAATGTGCACCAGAAAAAAAATGGTAAAGCTCCCTTCAATTTAAATGTATTTTTATCTTAATTTTGGCATATTATGACAGCATGTACTCATCAACATCAGAAAGGGAAGCATGGGGATTGAATAAAGTTCAAAGTACCTTGAGATGATCACCGCCCACGGACAATCACTCAGGTTGACCTGCCGGATAAAGCCTGGAGGAGAGCCTATGCTGATCTAATACAGCTAGGACCTAAGGCTACCACTAGCTACTACTAGCCTACTCCTTGCTGATGTCTGGTCACAGGAAGATGGATGTACTTTTTCTTATGCACCAATCACCGTGTGAAATCCCCTGTATGTGCAAACATACTTTCTGATTCTTTCCTCCTGATTCTGATGAAATAAGACTTCGGGCGGGAGGTCGATGACTGTCCCGGCTCCATTGTGGTTCCCGGAGCGCAGCACTCCAATAGGTCAAGAGAAACTGGACTCTGTGTTTACATCAATGATGATTGGTGCTCAAACATAGTCCAATTTGAGAATTTGTTTAGTTTTAACACCCTTTGCTCCAGACTTTCTCTAATTTCCTTATCTTTTTTACAAATTATCGTTGTGACCACTAGTGAAGAATGTAGAACATTCTATTATTTTTTAACTTAACATACGCACTTAACAAAGCACAATTGTTCAATCAGGATTAGAGCACATAACCACCGGGGGGGGGGCGGAGTTAATACAGTTTGGCTCGAGAAAATCAGAAAAGTGTGAAACCATGAAGGGGCAACACGCAAAGTACAAGAGCGATTGAGATGTTTACTTCACCAACAGTCATCTGATCTGATGCCATTATGCAAGAACCACGCTTATTTTCGAGAAGAAAGAAGAGGGGAGAACAGAAAGACAGAGGCTTGCGTATGCCATCAAACCCCCTTGGGGCATCTGTGTTTTTTTGGCGTTCCAGAGCGATGCAGCGATCAGGCCGCATATATGACCATGACTCCCCAATGCCGCCTCCCCTACTCGGCCACAGTTCAAGACCAGAGGTTGGGAAGCTCCCCTCGTCTTTGACAAGATTTTCTCAATTTTCTGCTTGACTGTGGTGGGAAACGTATGAAAGCACGCTCTGTGCGTTTTCCAAGGCTCGGTGCGTGGTTGAATCCCCCTCACAGATGGCTCTGTGTCGAGCGACGACTGCCGCCCCACAGATGGAGGACGCAGAGGAGAAAAATGGCAGCGGTGTTTGAGCGGAGAGCCTTTTACTCCTTTTGGACATGTCACATGTGAGAGAGTCGGATTCTGTTTCATGTTTGTCTCAGTGTCATTTTGACAGACGGCGTCTTGTGTTTGTTCACTTTATTTGGGCGCACGCATCCAACAGTAACCACTTTGGAGGCCCGCTCATGTGAAAGAGGACATTGAAATAGAGACGTAGCTGAACAGTAAGAGTCGCTAACAACATCAAACACATCTGTTGATTCATTTTCACTTTATTTTGAGTGAAAACAAAGCCCTTTTTTGCTAGGTGTGTCCGATTTGAGAAGTGTTTTTATATTTAGCACAGTTTTGAAACCGAAAACTGAAAGAAAATCAGAATTTGTTTCAGTCCGACATGCTTTGCTGCCTTCAAGGTAAATTCCATCATCGGATCCTTTTACATTTATGAATCAACAATGTTCAGTGTTGTTATGTCATCAAGTGATGGGAATGACTTTGAATCTGAAGCTGGCTGTTTCCCAACCAGCAAACAAATGCAAGGTGCATTTGTTCTGAATGGAGATTTCTTGCAGGATCTGCAATAGGACCTTTAAAGCCTTGATCGTAGTTCCACTAATGTAAAGTACACTGTGTGAACTGTATCTAAACTATCAGGAAGCTGAAGGGATTTTATGCTGATACTTGACTTACCTTACAGCATTGTATCAACTTCCTGTTTTCACTATCTCTACCGTCACTCCCGACTTCCTAACCAACCGGGCAGAATGACACAAAAATAGATCTTTGCACAAACATGACCATTATGTGGGACTTTATTACGGCCAACACTCATATTGAAATCGTTACACTTATTATCTGCTTAATGACAAATTCATCTGACTTGCTTTCAGATCGAGAGCAAAAACACATGGGACCTCTTTTTGGTTTTTAATTTGGAGCATATTTGCACTGGGGAAATCATACTTCTTTGTCACGTCCTCACCAGAGACTTCGCTGCTGGTTTTCTTGAGTTTACTAACACTGAGCCTCCAAAGATGGCAGCCTTATTTGGGGGGATAATACAAGAACTTAATTGATGCAGATTATTTCATCATTTCACGCACATGTTTCTCCTTGCGTGTGTGTTGGGTGTGATTTTGGCCGCATCCAGATTCCCTATTTGGATGTCAAGTATGTGCATCATTGTGAACGTGTGAGTTGATTTTAGTTATTACAAAGGTTTTCCCATTTGGCTTTCTGTTTCTTTTATCCCTTCACTCTATTATTTCTACACTATGCTCTCCCTCTATTTCTATCACATCATCTACAGTAAAGTCTGCCAGATTGGCTCACATTGTTTCATTACCTCAACTTGGTCAGCGTATTTCCTGACCAACACTTTTCTCCTATCTATCGACACCTATGGGTTCTCCTCTCCCCATCCTCTCCCACCATTTCCCCCCGACCTAACCCAGTGAAACGCTGCCTCAGCTATTATCAAAGCTTGATGAATTTGGATTTCAAAAATGGAGTATTGCCCAGAGACAAATTTATCCTGAGGTGGAGGGGGGCTTTTGGCAGAGGAACTTGGTGCGATCATCTTGGGTGCCTGAACAGGAAATTGCATTAAAACACTCATCATTAACATACTCATGATTTACAAATCTGATCTGTAAAAAGAAAAAATGCAGATGATTTTTTTCTTACTCCTTAATATCCTTTTATTCCTTAATAGTGCAGAGCGTTTGACTTGTGTTTCCCACTTGCATGCACAAGCACCAGCATACTGTACTGTAGTTTACAGAACAATATGGAGGACAGGAATGTGTCAAGTTTATATAGATACTTACCCCCCCTCCATCTCTATCTCTCCTCTCACCATTGGAGGTAGGTAATTAGGAGTGAGTGTGTGGGGGTCGGGGATTTGAGGGGGGGAGGTGGGAGGTCCTATAATCTTTTGCTGAGAAGGCACCTTGTCCTCTCCCCTGTTTATAACATCATCAAAGTTGTGCCTCTGGGGGCCCCCAGCTTCGTTAATAATTTAGGTGCGCGCTGGCCTAGCTGGCTGAGGCAGGAAGCCCTTACTTATTGAGTTTGTAAACCATGTGATGATTTACGAGAACACCTTTGCGTTCGTCACGCTCATTAAATAAAATCTCTTTCTCTGTGGCCCGGGTTTAATCAAGAACATGGAGGTAAACGTTGCTTCTCGCCATCGCTATGTGGTTGGGCTAGCCAGGGTCACATGGGCTGGGACTCAGTGGGGAAGAGATGCAGGGGTGAAAAGGGGAATAGCAAAAAAAACTGAAGGATAAATAAGAGATTTACAGCGGGAGGGATAATAAAGATGATAAACATAAAGGAAAAACACATAGACATCAGCTAATAGTGACCTTTCACTAAATGTTGTAATCAGCTGGTTTAAATTGCACACTTCTGACTCTTGGGGTTTTCTCCCTCGACTGCAGCTACGTAAAAAAAAGTTTAAAAACCTGCAATAAAATGTAATTTTCTTTCCATGTTTTATCCAGTCATTTATTATTCAACAATGTCTTTTGTAAATGAATTCCTCATCGAAAGGCAATAATGTATCCGAGAGTTTCCCTTACGATTGAATAAATGGGGTGGGTCACCCTGCCTTAAGCAGCGGCTAACCCACCTAAAATCATTTCATTAGTCTGCCGCAGTGGAGGGCTGATGAGAATAAAATTCTGCTGGATCCTGTAATTGTTTGGCGTTAAGAAGGTCAAATTTAATGATACACAAAATGAAAATCAATACCTAAATGCACAGAGTATCTGCTTTCAGGATCTGGCATTCAAAGACCTGTGCTGGGCCAACCCTGGGAAAAGACTCAGCGCAGCGCTGGAAGGTGGTATATTAAGGTTTCGCTTGGCAGCTAGCTTGGACATGGTGTGGAGGGTAAGTGCTTCACGCTCAGATGGGAGTCAAAGTGGGTTGTCTGACCTTCATACAGCACCTTACACCCCAGTTTAGCTTATGGAATTGATTGTGGTATGGCATGGCGGATCCAGGGGACTATACGCAGCGAGGGGCCGTAGAAATGGAATATTTCTTCACCCCAGGATTTATGGCTTATAGAAAAGTTGCTCGCTGCATGTGGAGTGGATGATTGGACAGTGTCTGTGCATGTGTGTGTGTGTGTGTGTGTGTGTGTGTGTGTGTGTGTGTGTGCTGTATATTTGGCCGTGTGTTGTAATTTTTCAGGGAAAGTGTAGTAAAGGTGAGGTTGAGTGCATGTGTGAGAAGGAGAGGAGGAAAAGGGAGATGAAAGCAGAAAAGGAGGGGAAAAGGGGGGGTGAGGAGTGGAGGAGAAAGAAGAAGAAGAAGGGTGGCAGGGTGTAACCTCTGTGCCACCATATGCAAACAGCCGGAATCTTCCTGTGACCCCAGTGTTTAGCGCAATTATGTTTTTTGTCTTACTCAGCACAACTATTAGAGTAACACTTATTATTGTAACCTTGTGAGATAGCAAAGATAAACACTGAACTAATAAGATCATATTAAATTAGCACTAGCAGTTCCTCCCTGCCCCAAAACATCGGACGGTTGGTGGCAAACGTTTAGCAATATTTATTTGAGTTTGAATTATATCTTGAACCCCCCTAAAGGCAGGGCAGCTAAGGAGGTTTGTTTGTTTTACTGGCTTGGCTGTTGTTCTAGAGTCAGTTAGGCCAAATTTACACCATCACATGTCTTCTTTAAACACACATTATTTTGTTTAAACCACCAATAGCAAAGTTTGCTCAGGAAGCAACCATACATCGAGCCAATTATTGCAAATATGTCCCAGGAAATTTTAAGAGTAAACATGCGATCTTTGCTCTTCCTCGCTTACGTTTAAACGTACACTTGATAGGCGTCAGCCACAATTTAGAGGCCCGCTAAGTTCACTTTCTTACTCTCTCTCTCCCTCTCTCTCTCGCTCTGCTCTCACTCTCTTTCCGCGAGGATTTAGATGGTGTCACTCTAATGGGTTTTACAGTTTTTAAAGAGATTATACTTTGGGATTACTACCTGAGCAGGAGGGGCTTGGAAAAGTTCAGCAATGCCTTTGATGTCCTGGAGTGTAAACACAACCTAAGGCTACCTTGCAAGGAGGGGCCCCTGTTTTGTTATTCAGAGCCGTGGCGCTTAATTGCGGTGGTCGGGGACAAAAGGGGAAGAAAAAGGTAACATTTTTCTAAAGAGTGACAGGGGTGTGGCTCAGCGAATGGTCAAGAAAGGTCATAATTTAGCATAATTGTGTAAACAAGAGATGGAGATTCCACGCTGAGGTCAAGTAAGAACATCACAGGTTTGTCAAGTTAAACTTCTCCAAATTATGCATAAATCGAATCACTGTCAGAGGCAATAAGTCTTCTCATGTGAAGAATTGCAAAGAAACCTCACACACACAGTTAATATAGTTTTAAATCATCCAAAACAAGCGATCATGGGGACTCATTACTTGTTCTGTAAAAGAGTTAGGCAGCCTTCAATGCTCTGCTTCCCTGCAATATTTAAAACTACGGCTCCACTGAGCCTAAGTGCAGTGCTGGGGTTCTCTGTTGGCGTTATGGACATGTAAATAGGCCTTAATGTGTCCACAAGGCCCTCTAAAGGCAAATACCTCCACGCTCACTCACAGAGATGAGCTTCCTTCTGGTGCCGGCTGCTCTGCTGCGACACTCGTGTGCATTAGAATTAAAGTTAATGTCTGTTAACGTAGACTTGGGTGCTTTTAATGTTTATTGATTATCGTGATACATTTGCATGAGATCTACTGCAAGACAAGCTAGGAAATGTACAGTGGATATTTAGCAGTTTTTTTATCTAGATTATTTAAACTATTATTTAAGACGAATTAAGAATTGTTTCAGTTTCTATTTTTATGGGCAAAATATATTGTCTTTCTCTCAAACTTGCACACACAAACTCTGGATATTGTACAGTTTATGAATCTTCCTTCGTACACACTCGCTCCTCTTGACAACAACAAATGTGCTATCGAACTTGTATCACATCACAGGCGAAAAATCAGATACAGACAAAGACATGGCAAAGAGTGAAAGGCAGAGGAGAGACAAGGGAAAAAACAGCATGTTGTGACAGTTACAATGCCCATTACCTTTGATTCTGAGTCGCTTTCCTGTCCCTGTCAAAAAAGAAAAGGCAAATCAATATTGTCATTCACAACTTCAGATTAAACTCCCTTTGCTTTTACTGCCTCTATGTTCTTTTTTGGGCCATTCAATCTGCCGTAACAGTGACAAACACATCTCAATCGATTGTTGGTGAGATCAGCGAATTAACAAGTGGAATGCTTTTTTCCCCCTCCCTTTGTTTTTTTTTTTTTCCTCCAAAATGGGCAGGGAGTGAAGCAATGGAGCAAAACACATAAAAAGACGGCAGTCATCAACAAACACAATAAAACCCTGATCTAGAAACTACTTTCCGAGGCGAGGGAGTATTGCCGTGCAAATGTTTTTGCAATTTAGAGTCAGTTGCCACAAACCACTAAATGCCCTTAAATAGTACTGTGCAGTTAAGGTTTTCAACAGAAAAGTAGTTCCAGTGCTTTATGTGGGGCCAGACATGGGAATCATTAAAAAAAAAAAAAAAAGATGCGGAGTGAAAAGCAAACACAAAGTAAGTATTGAAAATATCCTCCCCGATTCAAGCCAGACATTCGCATGTATCGGCAATGTGGTTTTAATAGATCCCCATTGTTGCTCACGGCATCAGCGGAGATGTAAACAAAAGTCAGCGGTGTCTCTTTGCCACATGGACTATCCACATGTGTTTCCGTAACAGATCAAGTGCGCTGGCATCCCCGAGTTCTTTCCTAAATCCTCAGTAATGCTAATACAAAGACACAGCTTGCAACGGCAAGGAGAGGCACACTTGGCACGCACATGATTCGGTCCAGAAGGAGCGAGGGGTGGGGTTGGGGGGGGGTGATTAGGTGGGCACTTTAAAGCTGTCAACTGCGGAAAAAGAAAGATGAAAAAGTTGATGACTGGAGATGGAGGGGCGGCTCGGCACAAAGCACTTTTAGACATCGCTGCTGTCTAAGACAGCGCCAAGGTAGATTATAGCATGGCTTTAGCGCGTGAATGGGTCATGGGAGAGGCTCCAAAGGGAGGATGCTGCTTTTTTGGGTGTGAGAGGTGCAGGTCGGGGTCACGGGTTCACATTCTGAGTGGATCAGCATCATCGCACGCTCAAGTGCTGCGGTAAGACTCTGGTCCCATCTACCTTAGTCAGGTAAAGAAAGGAGCAGATCCTCCTCCTCAGCATGAACTTAATGTCTCCAAACCCAATCTGCGTCCACACGTCTTAGAGAAGAATACAAGTATTTAGTTGTTGGATAGAAACCGATGACGGCAGCTTTGAAAGAGTCTTGCGGAGGGTTTAAGGGGATATATCCTGCTTTTTTTCTTTTCTTTTCGTGCCGCAGTCATCTGAGTTGTTTGACCCAGGAGGGGTCAGAGAGGCAGGGAAGACTGGAGAGCCATTAAGACATGCAGGTGGAGCTGATTCTAAATGACAAAGAGTCACGGGGGCAACTGGAGCACATCTCTGTAAATGTTTTCTCTCGTGATCTCTGCTTGTGAAAACCAGGTTTTTTTTTATTTAAATAGTCTGAAGGCGATTCGACCAGAAGTGACACAACATGTAACCAGTCTGATTACTCTCACGCCGATAAACCTAAACTATAAAAACAGGATCGAGAGTATGCCAGGCAGATCCCTGTGTGTGTGTGTGTCTGTGTGTGTGTGTGATCACTTGCATATGTTTCCATGAGACAGTATGAGAATGCGGTTGTATGTGTGTATATAGCAAGTGAGTGGACACGTGTATTTACATGCTCTTTAATTTGACACGCGGTGAACTCACCTAGCGGTTTGGTTCTCTCTCTCTCTCTTCCAGCACGAGGAGCAGGGGTCACACATCAAAGCGGCCAATGATGATTGAATGAGAAAGGTCTCCGTCTTAAGAGCCTGCCCGAGCCTGCTCCCCTGGATTTAGACACTTAGCAGGGGATAAACAAAAAGCACTGGATTTTACTTCCCGGACATGCAATCAGACACACACACGCATCTTCATTCACACACACTTGTGTATCACGGCATGAGCACATGGATATATATAATATATATTTATAAAGAGAATTAAGTATCACTGTGTTTTGAATTGTCGGCTATAAATAACACGTGTTTATATAAGCTTTTTGTTATCGTTTCATTCGCAGCAATAGCCTGTGAAAAGACCGGACTCCCAACTGCCACCAGAGAGCTGCCCAGTATAACCAGTCATGCCCTGCCCACCACTGAACACATCTGCTGGAGCAGTTTGGAGGCGAATTGTCTTCACGAAGGCACAGAGTTGGTAAAAAGGAATGATGGGCATTTCTCATTCGCTGCCACCTAAATACAGCAACCTATGTTTTAACGCTCTGTTTGTTTTCCTAAGACAACAAGGCCTCGCTGCAGTCCTCACTTTATCATGGATGATATACTCCTTTATTTGTTTCTGTTTGCCAAAAGAAATAGTATGTATAATAAAGGCAAAATGATATATTGTAAAACTAGTATATGCTTCAAATAGAGCATGTATCCAGGTTTTATTCATTCGCGTGACTCTCTATGTCTCAAAGACCGAAAGGTTCTGCATGAACTTTTACATGCCGATTTGGATTTGAACAGGCACGGATTGCCGGTTGCCATGTAATAAGGAGCAGTGTTGATATCATAGCGGAGGGACACACACACGGCAGGTGTGCTGTTGTGGGCTCGCTGATGAGTATCACCCGAAGAACAAAAGACGACAGTTATAGGATCAAGTCGAATCTCTCACATGCTTTCTCACGCACGCAACCTGTATGCACCAATTTTGGTGCAAAGTGCTACTGACACAGGGAATTATAGAGATTAACACACACATACACACACACACAACAAGGTGTGTCCTCTTTGCAGGGATGTTAAGGTAGCCAGGTATTTACGCTCCTGCTTGGCTTATCAGATTTCAGGATCTCCCCTAAGGCGCCGTAACACAAAAAAGATAGATAGCCATCCAGGCATGAACCCAGACATACGCACAAAGACACACGCACTCACACACACACACACACGGTAGATTGATGACAACCAAGGCATGACGTCAGACATCACCAGTGATTACCTTCTGACAAAAACTGAGATTAAACAGGAGCATAAACATAACTCTTGTGGCTTTGTGACAGATTGCAAAGCGTGTGTGTAAGTGTATGTCTGTTTGTTTACGCAAGTATCTGTTTTAAGCCGCGCTGAGAGGTTCTCTGTGGGTTGATCCTTGCCAGTACATGTGAGAATGCATTGCTATTTTCTAGTCTTCATTGTACGAATTCATAGTCGACTTTGATGTATCCATAATACCTAGATCAGCCTGCATCGGCATTCTTGCTCCGATATCAGAAATATCGCTACGACAAACTGAGCTTAAGGAAAAAGTAGCTTTTTGTAGTTGATTGATCATTTTCAATTATGGTACCCTGTCCGCATATTGTTTGCACTGGTTGAGCCAAAAACGTGATCCCGATGGTGTATTTTCTGAATATGTTACGTGTGATGGTGGATGTTTTTTCTTTTTGTTCCTGTGGGAGGAGTTGAACTCCTAGCTGCCTCCTCGCATATTTCTCAAACTTTTATGGGTTTCCTGGTCCCTGTCCCGCTTTTTTAAACAAAATGTATGTAAATCCAGATAATTTAGCGGTGTGCATGGCAGTTATTCATGCTGCTGTTGCAGAGCCAGGTGAGCCAGGCTTTTCACCTGGCTGATAGCATCTGAATTCACATCAGCTCCTGCCTTCAGGCCCCGGGCCCCGCCACCGTTTATTTAACTCTAATCATTTTAAGGCATCTTCTCTTTACCACCGTCACTAGAAGATAGATAGAAGGAGATTGAAAGAGAGAGAGAGAAAAAAAAGCCCAGACTGAGAGGAAGAAAGAGATAAAGAAATGTAAATCTTTAGAGGGATGAAGCACAGCATCAGATCCCAAATTATCTCCCTTTCCTGTCCTCAGTTCACAATTTCATTTTCTTCATTTTTTTTTACTAGAAAGTGGTTCACACATACAACACACCAGGACAATAATATGATGATGGGGTTTGTAGGGGGTGAAAGGTCAAAAAATGTAGGTGACAGCTTGGACTTTGAAGTTTTGCAGCAGGTAGCCCTCCAACCTCCCCCTCCTTACCCATCCTCCCTCAGGCTTTCTGTCTTTCTCCCCCTTTCTCTGCCCGTCAGTCTAATTCGGCCTTACTCTCACCACACATTCAACCCCTTTCCATCTCTTTCTCTCTGAATATCTACTCATCCTGCTGGAGCAATTAGCATGACTTGTGTTGCCGTCCATTGATGGATGAAAATAAGGCTTTTGGTCACCAAGTTCATTCTACAGAACAGTATAGCCAATTTGCAAACCCCATTTTTTTTATTTCCAATCAAATTGCATTGCTCTGTAAATTAGATTTGACATTAAATGACCTCTGGCCACGTGAGGTGTTGCATACTTTTGATGGCTTCCAACTTCCCTGTTATTAAACTCTACCCATGTGTGGAGCATGTGAGCTCCTCTCCAGCGTCACACAGCTTGACATTAATGCAATTCCACTCATTCACAACTGCTGCCTTGTCAAGTCGTGCCATGATTCAAGCATGTACTACACCCTGTCAATTTTTTTAGCAGCAGAAAACAAGGCTTTTTTGTGGGAGGGTTACAACCTAAGCAAGAAATAGATTGTTTAGTGAAAACACTCTGGAAGAGCTTTTTTGCCTAAGGGATGAAACTGAGATGTGTGTGTGTGCGGCCCCCCCACAGACAATCCAAAGCGTGCACACACACACACACACGCACACACACACACATATATACACGTGTGCACAAATGTCCAAGTCTATGTGTGTGTAAAAACAGTGAACATACTTGAAGACATCCGTAATAGGCACGAGTGTACTTGCACACTCAAGTGTGCACACTAAACTCTCTCAAGGTCTCACACACAACAGTTTTCAGATCAGTTCCTTCGCAGCACTTCCACAGCGTCCCCAGAGTGCCAGCACGGCACCGCACGGTGTCGTCTAAAGAGCAGGCATTTGCACCCGTTACCCCTTCGCTCTGATGAGAAGCTGTGAAGCTTCAGCTTCTAGTAGTTCCTCTGTGTGTGTGTGTGTGTGTGTGTGTGTGTGTGTGTGTGTGAGAGAGAAGAGAGAGCGAAAGAGGGAAAAGATGTGGATAGAAAAGCAGTGGAAGATAGACGATGGACAGACAGAGGGAGACAGAGAAAGGTGAAAAGAAGACTGATAGAGATTTGGAGTCAAGGCATAAGGCTTCATGTTATTATGGGGAAATTCTGGCGCGGAAATGTGTGAAATGTTGGACAAAGCACTCAGCACTGTAACAAAAGAAGACATGTTTTCTTGTAGGAAATTGTATGAATTTGTGTTGCTAATGGGACAAAATCATGGATGCCATCACAGCAGCCGATAGCCTTTCTTGCGTAACTATGTTTTCATTATTTTCGCCTTGAAATGTTGAAAATGTAAAGTCGGTACCCACTCAGTGAGTCTACAGTACAGGCTCCCACAAGAAGAGGCCTTTGATCCTGACCCCATATACCGCAGAGGATAAAGAATCACATGACTCATGGTAATTTCTCTCATTATACTAGCTTATATTTAATATATCTGATATTATTGTTATGGAAGATCGTTGACTTTAATTTTGCTCGTGAATGATACTTCCAGATATAATTGGTCCATGGGGATATTTTTTTGTAGTGGTTTTTTTGGGGTCATGGCCGGAGGCAGACATGCATCGCCCCAGGCTATATTCATGTTCACCCCTTTAGCTGTGTAAGCCTCAGAGGCCCACAGAGTTCTAATGTTGTGGATTATTATTTACGAATGGATTTTTTCACACGTTTTAGGACCAAAATTCATGCAGCAACTTGTGAATTAGTTATTTTAATTTGAAGACCCTCATCAATGATGTGTGTGTGTGTGTGTTTTTAATGGGTCATAAAGTGAGCGTATTAAGCTGAATGCATGAAATCTCCTTTCTTATTCTTCAGCATCCAAATGTTAGAGCAGCAACTTGTTTGACCCCTCATCCGAGGAGCTCTCCCATTCATGTGTTTCATGTTGCCCTCACGTTGGACCCACTAATGGGTCCTCTCTCTCTCTCTCTCTCTCTCTCTCTCTCTCTCTCTCTCTCTCTGTCCCTCGCTCTCTCCTCACGCTGTGCTCTCACTAATGGACAGATGGCATCCCATTGTTTACTGGGCCAAGGTACAATGCCTTATCGGCCATAGCAGCGGAAACTGGGCTAGCGTTTCTGCTTGACCCAGCTTAAAATCTGCCTCCTAAAAAGGAGGAGGGGAAGGAAGGCGGGAAGAAAAAGGGAGGGAGGAAGGGGAGAAGAGTGGCCGGCCAATAGATGTTGTTGCAACAACAAAAAAATCTCCCGCGATATGATTTCTGGCCCTCTGTTTACACCTCTTTGACCCTGGATATCGTGTGCGTTTGTGTGTGTGTGTGTGTGTGTGTGTGTGTGTGTGTGTGTGGTGATGGTCAAACCCTCCCCCTCTATTCCCCTCCTCACCTCCAAGTAATCGAGTGAGCTGTGACAGCCCCCATCATATATCCTTACACAAACACACACACACACACACACACACACAAGCCTTGAGGCTAGAGGTGATTTCTTGATGACGGGATGCAATCATCTCAGAGCCAATCAGTAATGAGGGTTAATCAGCTGATCGATCGGAGAAGAGGGGCTCTGTGGCCACGGCCCTCAAAGCTCCACCATGACTTCACTGTGTCGTGTGTTGGGGTGCGTGATGTTATGTATCGAGGATTTGTTCCAACAAAAAAAAAAAAAAAATTTAAATGCTCAAATGTCACATGATGTCTGCACAAACAATAAATACAGAGCTCTTTGTCGAAGTTAAAGAGCCAAAACAATTTTCATATTAGAGCCACAGCCAGATTAACCATATCAGGGTGCAAAAGATAAGTGATACGCTCATTAGCCAAAAGCCTGCACAAACCGGAGGGTGCAAAACTGATAATCCATGAGATCTGCAATGTTTTGCTTTGTTTTCTCGTTTTATTTTGGGGATAGCTTCGATGCGAACGTCACTGATGTTTTGTTTCAGTGTGGCTGTGAAGACATTTTCTGCAGGTAGGGTTTTAAATGTGCAGCCTCCAAGATCCTCACTGCTCATGCAAACTATTCGGTTCTTCTAAAATATAAACACATAAACACTTCAGAGTTTAGAATGATGTGAATTCAGGGTTGGGGGACATATTTTATGGTTTACGGTATATTAATCAGATTGATTCTCAGATCTGTTGTGCTGGTGCAGCAAAACCCAAAAGAGCGACTTGTACATCACTGCCCCGGAGGGTCCCTGTTCAAGCCCCTTAAAACCCCCAAGTCCTCCCCTTCTTTTAACCCCTGAGGGCCCGAGACCTGGGGAACTTTTAATTATCTGCAGCCCCAGCTCTCCTCTCCACTGACCACTGAATGGTCAACAGGCTTTTTACTACTTACCGAGGCATCAGTGCCTGAATAATAATAGAAGACAATGTGAGTGTGCAGGGAGAAGTGTCTAAGGGGGGCCTAGGTTGAAAGACAGAGAGATATATGAAAAGAGAGAGATAGGGGTATCATTAGATAAGCCTGTCGGTTAATTAGCCCTGCTTCGGAAGGAGGGGACCCCCCTCCTGTTGCCAAGAATGGCCATCAGGCGTTATCCGTGGTCGCCTATTTTTTATGGTCCTTTGCAGACTGCACTGACGAGGTTGTTAAGCAGCATGGAGGGCATATGGTGCCAGGATGGAAACACACTGTTGTCAGTGCACATTGACAAAGAACAAAAAAATCTACGGTTTTGCGTAGTTGCAGAGGCGGGACTGACGATGTTTCGCTCCAGCTGCTTGTTAGCATGGACTTTAAAACAGGATCCCCTCAGTGACGGAGGTGTTTGGACTATCAGGTTAGCTGTGTGGGACGTCCTGAGTGCTGACGACACAGTCCGCTGGTTCAAAACTTTCACAACATGAGCTGAGGCAAATGTTCCCAAAGACAACGGCCAGAAACTGTGCTGTTGGAGACGCTGGAGGTTTATTTAGACAGGATTTTCTCTTATTTAAAGGGCCACGTCAAATAACAAAAAAGCATATTTTCCCACTTACTCGAAACAGATAGTTTCAGTTTTATTTGGCAGAGTTTTCAGATCACTGGCAGTTAGAAACTATAGTTTCTATACTAATTGTATTAACCAAGAATGTGTGTTCTGATCACATGTAATGACAACATTATTTCTGGAATGAGATAGAAGAGCTTTCCAAATGGGATTTTTGGGACGTTTCAAGCAAAACCCAAAACAAAAATATTATTAAACTCCATTGTATTTGAGTCACAGCTTGAGTCTTTAATTCTGCTGCAGAGATCACAAAACCTTGCCAAAACCAAAGCTTACAGACTTAGATGTCAATGGCCAGCATTTGTCAGTTTTAACCTGTGCAAATGTGTTACCACAAGAAACCAGAAGTTGACCCAAGGACTTCCCTAAATTAGGGGCGTTATCAACATGCAAGAAAAAAAATGACAAACTCCCTCCCAAAGAGGAAGAGAAATAGCCATACATTATACATTAATTCAGTTGAATACATATTAAGAGCTTTGAACACTCTCACCACTCATTTAGTATTTATATTGCTGTATGGCTTCCATGCAGTCGGTTCATAATAGTCCACTTTTTTCCAATTAATCACCAAAGATTTTCGTTTTCGCCTGCAGCATTTCAGGCAAACTCACAATAGTAAGCAAGCCATACATCAAACACAATGTCTCCTTACGTTCTTTCATTATTTTTTGTTTCTCATGTCCACTTTTCTGTTATCCAACACTTCATTTTCATGATCATTCTAACTTTCTGTCCCATATCCTTCCAATAACCCCTGTACATTTTCCCCTTTTTCTACCTCCCTGTGAGCTTTACAAATTTCTACCCTTTGCCATCACCTTCTCCCCTGTTCACTCTATCCCTCCCTCATCAACCCCCCAAACCCTCTCATTTTTTGCCATCATCCCTTCATCCCTCCTCTCCCTCCCTCCCTCTCTCTCTCAATGGTGGCTGGGCAGGCCGAGCCCCGGGGCAAAAGAAGCAGCGCCCAGATCTGTTCTGTGTCGTGTGACTAGTTATTTTTATCTCAAGTCACTTTCTAGGCCCAAACAGCTCCCTCTCCATCCCCTTCTCCTCTCTCTCTCTCTCTCTCTCTCTCTCTTTCTCTCTCTCTCTCTCTCTCTCTCTCTCTCTCTCTCTCTCACTTCATCTTCTTCCTCATTTTGATTTGTTTTCCCTCGTTTTTCTTGGCAGGGGTCCTGCTGCTGTACTGTATTTACTTCTAACGAGCGGTGTAAGATAAGACGTGTGGGCAGCGTTTGTGTGAGCACAAGCCCGTGTGAGTGTGCTCATGTTTGTGATGATTCAACTTGCTTTTTTTGTCATTGATGTTGACAAGGATAAACTACAGAAACCTGCTCTCTCTGCTGGTAAATGGCTAAATGTTCCTGAAAATCACAGGGTAAAAAAAACAAAACACAAATACCTTAAATGATGACTGATCACTAGAATAACAAAAAAAATGTCACAAAGATATGGCTTATGGGTCATCAGCATGTTAGTACAACTACCATGCTGGTGCAACATTTTATGAACATCGGAATCAGCCTTTCTGGAAAACACCTTGGAGACTTGTCCTGGAGAATTCTGGGCATGTTGGTTAGAGCAAAATGTGTTGCCAGGAAAGAGGACACACACACACACACCTACACACACACACACACACACACACACACACACACACACACAAGGTCTGCTCTTCAGGAGGAAGCCCATTGTGTGGAGAGGAGATCGATAGAGGGGTCAGGCCATGTCAGAAGAGGTAAAGCAGAAACAAGCAGAGATTGTTTTCTGCGTCTCTCTCTCTCTCCTCCGTTGTCTAGAGACCCCGCTGGTCAGTGCTTTGCGTCAGGGTACAACCTCTCGGCTCCGGGAGAAGACACTGTTCCTTTGCAACATGTTCTTTCTGTGCAAAGAAAAAAAAAATATCGGCAGACTATTTGAAAAAAGATGCATTTTTAAACAGAAATCACAGTATGCATTGAGCTACAGTGGTCAATTGAAACTGTTGTACAGAATTATCATTTTATTTTATTTTTTATCTCTCTTGCTGTTTTTGTATGTCTGTGTGTGTATTCTTATAGGCCTACATTATATTGCATTAGGTTACATTATATGACACGTTCATGTTCATACTGGTGTAGAAGTTTGCAAATGTTACCAAGGATTTCTTGAGCCAAACAGTGGGTTAAAAATACTGCCGTTAATTCCTGGCGTCTCCTGCTGTTATTAGCCATCAGCTGTTATTTTCGGATGCTCGCTCCAATTGATAAGTGTGGGAAAGGAGCATGTGTTCTTCCACACCAGTCCTCCAACCTCACCCACAATGGCGTGCTTTGTCCACCTCACCTCCCTCCTGCCCTGTCTTGGGTGCTACATAGGGTTGGCATTGTGCTTAATAAAGTTACAGTGGCCCTAGGACGTCTGACTTCCGTTAACAGCCAAAGCCGGCGCATCTGGGGCGTTACAAGCTGGGAGAGAAAAAAAAAGACCTCAACTGCCACTCTGCCCCGGCCCGACCAAGTGTGGCCCAGCAGGACTATGGCCAGAACTGTCTCATGAGGTTATAGCAAGCCATGAAATACAATTATCATTTAAAAAAAGCGAGCAGCATGGTGAATTTCAGATGTATTTTAAATAGAGAAGATCCTGTCTGGAGGGCAGATCATTGACATAGCTAATGAGTTAGCCCTGGCTGGCACCAAACCAAGCTAATAATTCACTTGGGCTTTTTTATGACCCCAAAGCCCTGACGTGCCTTCACATTTTTTTAGGATGGGGGGTTGAGGGGCTGAGGAGCTGTAGAGATGCCAGCAGACCTCTAGGTTTGTAGGTGACGAAGACAGGGTTAACTAAACAAGGTAAATTAGTTCCAATGAAAATGTGCATGATGAAATGTTTAGCTTTATCAAATGATCTGCCAAGCGATTGTTTCGCTCACGTTGGAGAACAACGGAAGAAACAGCAGTGATGTGTGGAGCTGTGACGATGATGGATAGGGTGAGGGTTAGGGTGAGCAGATTGTTTCAAGACCAACCTGTGGCCACTGAATTTACTTTTTACGAATATTGCATTCTTGGACAACCTCCTGAAATGAATAGCCCTTCTCTAAATGGTGAATTGCAATGTATTCATGGAATAAATTGAGTCTTAAGTGTTTGTTTGTTTGTTTTTTGCAGCAAGATAACTGTATTTATTAAAACTTCCCCATTATTTGATTGCCCTTTCTATGCAATCCTTCCAGTTATCAGACACATCAAACGTTACACACTACTTGGATCAATTTACACCAATTTCACATAATCAATTTCATTTTCACCCGCGACTGTGAATACAGGATAAGCAGTAGACGATGGATAGATGAATGGATGGATAGATGGATGGATGGATGGATGATGGATGATGGATGGATGGATGGGTGGATGGATGGATGGATGGATGGATGGATGGATGGATGGATAGATGGATAGATGGATGGATGGATAGATGGATGGATGGATGATGGATGGATGGATGGATGGATGGATGATGGATGGATGGGTGGATGGATGGATGGATGGATGGATGGATGGATGGATGGATGGATGATGGATGGATGATGGATGGATGGATGGATGGATGGATGGATGGGTGGATGGATGGATGGATGGATAGATGGATGGATGGATGATGGATGGATGGATGGTTTCATTTTCATAGTGATCTGGTTAATTAATCTTCTTTACTAAATGAATAATAACTGACCTTAAAAACGTTACCCAGCCGTGTGCAACAATTAGCACGTAGTTTCTAAGAAAAAAAAATAGGTGGCTATACAAAATAACTTTTTTCAGTTTTGCTAGTTGTTACCATTATATATGTGACTCATTAATATCGCTCGTTACTGACAAAGTATTCCTACATGCATCACCCTGAGACACAGTTTAGTTGCCACCCATGTGGCTCTTGCTTATGTCACAGCTAGCACATGGCCAGCTCCTGACTGATGGCATGCTCTGTTTCCCCAGAGCTGCTGGGTCCCCTGGTAGTCTCCCCCATCCCTCGCCACAACCCTCCCTCAGGGTGACACCGCCTGAGTGTGTGTCTATGTAAAGTGCATTATTATGTGTGTGTGTGTGTGTGTGTGTGTGTGTGTGTGTGTGAGTGTGTGTGTGTGTGTGTGTGTGTGTTGTGTGTGTGTGTGTGTGTGTGCTGTATCTCCCCTGTGCAGGTAGCTAACTGTGACAGCTCAGTCCACAGGTAATAGTCAGGTGGCTTAAAGGAGGACCCCCTTGGGAAGCTCTCCATCCGCCAGACCCCGAGGGACACAGAGAGAGAGAGAGAGAGAGAGAGGGGGGGGGGGGGGGGGGGGGGGGGCTAAAAGGCAGGTGGATAGGTCAACCAGCGAGGGGTTTCATAGCCGAGCTGAGTGTTCCCCCGTGATTTGGCCACAACCACCATCCACTGCCCAGGTTCGGTCCCCACCGACTCCCTCCTGTGTTTATGAGTGTGAGAACGTGTATGTCTGCTGTACATACAAACCGGTTGGTCATCCTGGCTTGTTCCGAATCCGTAGACAGAGTGCATATGAATGTTAGGCGACATCTGCCTGCTAATGGTAAGGAGGTCAACATCTGACAAGCGCATGATGAATGGCTGCCCAAGCCTCTATTTCCCGCTTCCATTGTGTCTATGAAGCCTCGTGGCTGGGACCACAGCCATTTATTGCAAGGGCTTGGGAACATGGCCACTTCTAATGCTCTGATGAAATACCTCATCAAATGCTGTTAATCCGAACATTCTATGCAGTGCTGTGCATGGCAGACATTATGGCAGTATGACAACCATGCAACCTGATGACCCACATCTTCCAATATGATGTTTTCTTCAAAGAAAATGTCAATATTGGATGATTGATTTCATTCACTGACAATGTTTACTTGAAATGTTTTTTTATGTATTCTTGTTTTCTACAATGTCTGCACGGCAAATGTGACATGGAAAGACGATGGGATTATAATATTGTTGCTGTATGTTTCCCTGTGCTCTTGTCCCTTTTCCCCTCCAGTGGCTGTGCAGGTGAACTCAATCCTACAACGAGGTGCACCTGGCCTGGGAGGAAGTCCTTAAAAGCTCCGGTGCCTGCAGCAGCAGAGGCCTCTTGAGCAGATACTGCTGGTCTTGCTGCCTCTTAGCGAGGACTTTTGTCATGTATTCTTCAGGCCATGTGTTGTTGTGTTCTGCATGTGATTCAATCCTGTGGACATGACATAATTTTAGTTCAAGGTTCAGGGTTTAAAGCACTAAAAATAATAAACGTAAATAACAAAGTACCAGGAGCAATACCAGACCAGTATATAATGTAATAATTATAAAATGAGACTTAATGGCTCCCCATAGGAGACAGGCTTTTTCCTGATTTAGGATCTTGAACCAAAAGGCAGACAACTTCTGCTACCCAATAACAGATCCATTTTTCTCGTACTCTCAAAGACATTCATGAAACAACCTCTTATCTCCCCTGATACTTGTGCATAGACAGGTAGTGATTTGATAGCCGTACTCACACTGCAGAACATTATAGCAGGTGTTTGCAGGATTCTAAGTAGCTCCCATGTGCCCCAACATGCCTTGGCTTACGTTGACAGTAAGTGTGCATTCGGGGGACGGATCAAGGTGGATTTGCACGCATGCTCTTCAAAACTTTTTTTTTTTTTTATTTCCAGACAGATATACTTGGTGTGGATGTTGAAGGGAATGGGAGGGGAAGACATGAAACATTCCTACTTGTGTGTCACGAGACAGCGAGACCTCCCGAAACTTCCGCCGCGTCGCCAACGAACCCCATTAAGAAAACTCTCCAACAGGGCAACATAAACAAGAATCTCTTCCTCTTGACTCTTCTTGTCAGGGCTGCCCTTTATCACCCCCGCTGGTTTTTATGAAGGGAGGCCTATCTTTGGACTATCATTTGACATCATGTACACATTCCTCCTACCAGATGCTCCCTTGTGATATGCTGTGTGTGTTCCCCCCCCTTGCTATGTGACTCAATGGGCTGCTTTCTTCCTTTGTAGCCTCCCTCCTCCATCCACACACAAACATATAGACCATGTCAGCCACAAAGTCCATTCAGCTGATTGAGACTGCTGGCTGAGGGGTAAAAAGCCACCACATGATAGTGGGTCCGGCCCCTCGCAGAAAACTACCTTTTCTGTCTGCGGGGGGAAACAGACAATGCTTTGTGGACCATATAGAGGGAGTCTACCCCTTCTATTAAAGGCACTGACGCCCAGCTGCTTAAGCACGTCGGCCAAACTATGGACCATTGTTCCACGCATGCCTGCTTTAGTCACATCCCTTCCTCGATAGGCCCCCAGTGATGATCAATGGTCAGGCCCTGCTGGAGTGGCCGAGGGTCTGTGGCACCCCACAGGTCTCCATACTGGGCCCACTCATCTTGTGACTGATCGCCTGTCACTCTCCACCCTCTCCACACCCCTGGCCTGGAAGAGGCACTCGTCCCATCCCGTCAATTAAACCCACACAGCAGGTCATAGAGTCCTTGCTACTGGCTGCTGGCTTTGTCGGGCCATGTCGAAACATCAGGCTGCATTTTTTTGTTTTTTTGTTTTTTATCTCTCCATGGTGAGGTTCTGTTTTTATTAGCTGAGTTTGCAGGAGATAGGTGCGCCACTTCTTATGTTTTTCATCTCGTCTCCGCTTTTACGACAGCCTTTAAAAAGCTTATGTCTGTCATCTCATCTATTTGCCGCAATTAAATTCTTCTTTTAGTGGTATTAAAAGGAGGCCTCGGCTAACACGTCCATCAGAAGAGGAGGTGCGTTTGGGAGACATGCTCAGTTAGACCGCATGGTCATAAAGGTTATATTAATGGTTTATGTACCCCACTGCAGCATTGTTAATGGCAAATGGCATTTACTGGGTGCTGCAGAGGAAGGCCATTCAATCCACTGTATGGTTTATCTATCATGTCAAGAGCTCAATAAAAAGCCTTCAGTAATATCAAAGAAGACTCAACACAAAGGCTCTACCCCTGGGCTAGGTTTAAACCTTCTCTTGTGTTCTATGCAACAAAATGAATAGTTATATTTTCAAAATCCGTCTGAAATTAATCAAATTTAATTCCTCTTTGCGCCGTGCCTAAGTACATGCACACGGACACACAGAGACAAACACACATCGCGGCATGTCTGTGTGTGCACACACAAGGCAACAAAGCCATCCCTACACAGTGAAACAAACCCTATTAAAAGAATTTCAGGGGTCGTTTCAAATCTGGCTCTGTGAAATAGCTCACGCCTGAACCAGTGACTGATTTTGTGTGCCTATTTGATTGTTTGGCGCCCCTTTATCGACGGTGATGTCATCAAAGCGAGTCGCCGCAGAACCGCGGCAGCACCTCGCTGGCTTTACAGTCAAGCAATCCCCACCACGGCGGCTGAATGCTGGAGAGGATAACGATAATGATGATGGAGGTTATCGTGGAGTAATTACTGTGCATGGAGGATTCCGCGCAGTGTGAATGAGTAAAACACCCAAGCGAGAGAGATTGAAAGAGGGAATGTGGAAGAAACATAGAAGGGGAGGGAGTGTGTGTGTGTGGGGGGGGGGAGTTGTAACTCTTAATGTGTCGCTTGATTGAAGTGCGTAAGGTTCTGAGCTAATTACATCCAGAACCGCAGCCTAGGAACAGATGCCACACTTGTGCATCAATAAATGCTTATAAGTAACTTATTTAGGGCTGCCTGCCATGCAAGGAAATGGCATGACTTAAAGCACAAGCGCCCGGGGGCTATTCCCCAGCTCTTTGTCTTGTCATCCTGCATCTTTTAAATCTATTCACCGCTTCAAAACAACACAGGCAGACAGCAGGGCAGGCAGCAAAAAAAAAAGAGAGAAGAGGAAGCAAAAAAAAAAAAAAAAAAAGATACAAATATTCACACTTTGCAGACAGTATTATGTTTGCCGTTTGGGTTGTCTAGCATCAAAGAAACGCTGTCTTCTCTCAGATTTGTGAGCGGTAAAAGGAGTGATGGGAGCACCGTCTTTAAGGCCAAGCTCCCGTTTGATGAAATGTAGCTGTTCTTTAAAGTTTTAAGATAAATATGTTTTGACTTGAGCGTGGAGAGATGCATTAGCTTGACAAGCCGGCACTATGTTTTATTTAGCGGTGTAATAAACGCACGCGTCTGTGTGTGTGTGTTGTCAAAAATTAAAGGTACATTCCTGGTTTGTGATTGTGTAAGGCAGGAACAGAAGTTGTTTTTTTCGACGTTGACACGCCATCCTCTCTGCTGACCGCTTTGAGTGACAGATTCCGACAGACAGGTTGACTGCCTTGACAATTGCGTAGCAGAGCACATATAGAACGGCGTATGTAATCAAAGCCAGACCTTAGCTTTCTGCAAAGATAACAGGCAATTACCGTTGCCACAGCCAGACGAGTTTTGCTATTCAGCACGTGCATTTGACAATTCATTTCACTTCTGAATTGTTTGAGGCCTACGCTTGCAAACAGCGTTTGAGTAATTAGCGCGCTGCTGAATGTAACTTGTTTTTAGCGTTCTGTATTTATCTTTGATTGCTGTGCCACCTATTTTACGCCCGCTCTCTTGTATTCACACATTTCCAGCCGATACACTAAACACAGTGACTTTTGCATGCTCCCGATTCATGTTCAGGAGCATGCTAGTGATCCGCATAGCTATTTAAAGCAGCAAAGCCGGAAAGTCAACTGTGTGTAACATTAAGGGCCCCTGCACATTCCGAGGGTTTGCATACGGAGAGAAAGAGCTTCTTCACTCATTACTGTCTCTGCTGCGTGATGTAAGAGGGCAAAAGTCCCTGGGAGTCCTGGTTGGTTACGAGCCGCCTGTACGACTGACCAGTTCTAGAAAACCTGCGAGGCTTAATACAAAAATGCTAATGCGGAAGGGGAATGAACGTTTCCCCCTCGACTATTTGCTCTCTCTTTTTGAATGCAAAAAGCTGTTTTGCAATTGATGATTGTCCCAAAGAATAATTAGACAGGTTTGCATTTTTCATGAGATTAATTCATGGCTTTCTAAAGTGCGTTTTGTAGCCTCACACTGCATATATTCCGCGCCCACATTAACATATTTGAAATATGTATGATCTTTAAGGAATATGCCATATGTTGGTAGCAGGCACTGCACTGTGGGTTTAACCATCTGAAAGTAGAATGCAAATCGCCCGAGTTTGTTTTGTAATATTATTCTAATAAGCTTGGAAAAGAGTTTGCCGTGGAATTCGCACATAGACTGGTCTGTTCATGTTCATCACAGGCAGATCGTTTTCACAACACCATCCCCTGCCAAAGTCTGCACACAAATACATTGAACATAAAAGAGTTGGATGTTGCAAGCACAGTCAACTTTCTTTAAAATGTCATGTTGATTAATTATTACCATGTCGGGACAACACGGAAATCTTTACAGTTTGTACATACGTCCGTTTGCATTTGAGCACACAAGCCTGTTTGCTTATGTATTTGCACACTGACGTTCTGTGTGCAATTAGTAGGTGTATTTGTGAATGGTCATCCATTGCGTGGACAAACACGGAGGTGGAGGGTGTGAGGAAGGGGGAGGGGGAGGGGGGGCGCTTGAGGATGAGGTGGTGCGAAACATGGCTAACTTTTCCATGACATCACTCATCTGGTATTAACGTTAACATAGTGTTAACGCGTCGCCCTGTTTTTCCTCTCCTCTCCGGTGCCACCCAAATGAGGGGAATGTAGCACGAGACTATGCATATGGCTGTTTTATGGAGGTTCCAGTGGCCCGTTGCCAGAACATCTGCATTTCCTCCCAGGGCTAATTCATCACCTCTCTCTCTCCCTCGCTCTCATCCATTCCTCTCCAGGGGTGTAGATTCTTCTGGGATTGACCACCGCTGGGATGGACTCATCCACTAGTGTCCAGCACTTAACCCGATCATTCTTAAAGTTGAAAAAAAAACGTGATTTTGAGCTCCAAATCTGACCTCCTTAGTAGATCAGAGTGAAATCTGGCCTCAATTATTTTTAGTTTAATCCGCAGTATTTGGTTATGGGACATCAATTCCATGTTTAATTAACTCTTTGCACGTTCTTCCCAATAACAAATAATAAATACAGGATGTACAGTCTCGAGAAACAGCATCTGCATTTTCATTAACACTCTATTAAGTCCATCTATGAAATGGAAAACCGGTGTATAAAAGCCTTTAAACTGTCAAGCAATCAGACCTGAGGCGTCGTTAGCACCAAAGCAGCTGGAACATACTTTCTCACAGTGTGGAGTGAGTCTTTAAAACCAAGCACAGTATGTGATGGATACCCAAAAAAAAAAAAAAAATGTAATCCAAGGTGTCTGATTTCACCTCCGGGGCAGGAGGTGGGGGGAGGGGGAGGAGCTCTGCAGAGAGGTACAATATTTTAATGCCTTAGAAATTACCACTCCAGTTTGTCGACTTGTTGGGGCAGTGAACAAACACTCGTGGCATATACACCTCCTCGCCCCACCTCTCTCCCACACCCACAGCTGCAACCACATCCCCCGATCGTTTTGATCTAATTTCCTCTTTTTTTTTCTTTTTTTTTTTTTCTTCTTCCTTTACCTTTCCTGCTGAAATTGATTTCTGCTTGTTTGGTTTGGCAGTAATAAGATCAACTGTAGGATCATGTTTCAATGGCATACTACCTTGAACCCCAGGCAAATGATTTGTCCAAACTTAATAATGGAAATACTTAGGATGTATTGGGAGATGTAAACAGTAGTTGTAATAAAACAGTGCCGGAAGGTAAGGGCTCCTTTAAGTTGCAAAGCCTTTCCACTTATGTTGGCCGTGCACACCTCGGGCTCTCCCCAAACACTACGGATAAAATGTATCCCCATTTAGCCCGGCGAAAAGTCACCCAATAAAAGCTATTTAACTGGAGTGCGGTCTGGAGCGTGGCATGTTCAGCCCACTGCAAAGTTTGACCGCCAATGACAAAGCTGTCAACACAACAGGAAACAGCTAATCCTTCGCTACACAGACAATTAGTTGAAGCCTTTCAAATACACCTATAGACAGCGTGTAAGTCCCACTTTATACTTGCTGTAATGCTACAGTGTGAGAAGAGTTTCGAAGAAACAAAGAGATTTTACTCTCAAGCTTGATGTTCCACCTCTTTGTAAACCGTTACACCTGTAAAGAGTGTTTCAATGCGAGCATAGACGTCTTTAAAGCACAAGACATGGAGCAAAATGCTTCTCTCTGCCACAGTGTGAATGCCGACTAACAAGCCAATCAGTTCAAAAACCTGTTGGGGGATACAACACATACTTCTTAAGAGCTGTCTCAACCAACATGCAGTAAAACCTCAGCTATTTTGCTAAGGTAGCAATTTTAGGTTGTATTTTCAAAAAAAGGTATATTGTACGTGTGTCGGTTTCTAATTAAACCCTTTGAGAGATTTGTTTACCGGCCGTCGCCTCACACCTTGTATGCATTGGCCCACTTACATTCCTCAAAGTGAATTAGATTAGTTTCACTCCATGCTGGATGGCAGAGTTACTCCCTGTCTTCTGCCGTAACCTGAGAATGTATCCATTCAGGAAACGCTTCACATCCTCCCTCTCCTTTCCCACACATTTCTCCTCCGTTTTACCCCCCAAAAAATGGTACCTTGGGTCACCCGAGCGTAGCAAAGTGCTTTAAATACAAAATGCACCTTGAGTCCCAAAGTCGATCCTTAAATGAATGGCAATGCTCTTGTGAGAGCGCGAGCGGATGTGAGTGGCGGAGCGTTCAGGGCACATACAGTTTCTGCAGCTGTGCTTTGTGGCTCTATTGACCCAAAATAGCCAGATTCATGCCGTGTTTAGCTCTCTATCATCCCCACTGTTGTCTGTCGCATGGAGTCCTTGTGACCAGGCCACAGAATCAAGATAAACACGGCTGATAAGCTTTCTCACTCGAACACACAAATCATTCCACTCAGAGGGAGTAAAAAATACAAACACGGACGCGTTCAAAATTTGCAAATTAAACGCACATTTAAAGACTCAAGCATATGTGTGGACATAGGCTCCAAAAAAGTAATAAAAACACATGGACAATAATCCAGTCAGTCACAAATCGACTCTCCCAGATGTTCTTCTACTTCCTAAACACCCAAAGACCCCAATGAACCAAAAGCCTTTGCTGCCCGTGAAAAATTAAACAAAATTTTATTTGGAAATCCAATTTCTCATCATGATGTTTTACATGAACATGAACAAGTGAAAAGGAGCCGAGAACATCAGGGGGCTTTTTCGGTGGCATAATTGATGCGATGACGCTGAAAGTTCCCAAAACAAATACCGCTTTCTGTCGTCATTCCGGTCTGCGGCGAGCAAAGGCTGGAACGATCTGCAAAAACATCTGAAACTGGTCATTTGATCTCCAAGTCTGTTTTTTCTTAAATTCTGCTACAATTCAAAATGTAGCAGCAGTTTCCCGACTACTATTCCCTAACCTTTGTTTGCTGCTCACTGTTGTCCCGTGCATATTCTTCTTCTCTTGATGCTGCTCTTTTGCTTCGCCTGTTTGTCAAACTGCTTGTGTATTCCACTCTCGCTCTGTTGTTGCATTAGCCCGACGCCGCCGTCTGCTAGCTACCTGCCCGATGCTTCAGAGCTCGACTGCGTGACATTTATGAAATGCTTGTTGTCACAAGTAATGCTTGTTGTGATTGCATCTAAGTAGCCGGTGTGTTGGAAATGTTTGGATGTCTGCTGCTGCTTTTTTTTTTTAACTTTTTGATATTTCTGTTTTCCCCCAAGAGGCTTTGCCTTTTGCCACGCTGCCATTGCAAATAAAAAGCTCTTCTGAAGGACTTGCCTGGCTAAATAAAGGTTACGTAAAAATAAATATATAAATAATAACGTTGATTGTAAGCCAGACATGTTTACACTTAAATCAATTTGTAGTCTCGCAATTGAGGCAGTGTCACGCCTTGTGTTCCCCTCATGGCAGTTTTAATGTTCTCGCAGCGCTAATTCTTCTGCCTCTGTGGTGAAGAACCAACAAAAAAGAGCACCCAGTGAGTGATCAGTCATGACAAGGAAAATATTCATCATTCAGCTGCAAAGGGACCAGTGTTTCTTCTCTGGACTGTTTTTTCTCTCCTCTGACTGTCTAATCTCACACAGGAGACAAAACAAGCGGAGAGTAAAACCGTGTGATTTGAAGCTGTCATCTACTGAACTGTTTACATTTTTTAACCCTTGGTCGGGAGTGGGAATGGAAACTCTGAAAGTTGGTGGAAATAAACAGCAGGCGGACTCGTAAAACACCTGTTTGCAGTATGGAGGCCTGAAAGCAGGAGTTGTTAATAGCCAGCCATAAATCGCTCACTCCATTGTTCTGTCACCAAGTTGCAGGCCTGCATTTCTCTGTGGGATTCATGAGGTAAAACTTTGTTGAAAGTATAACCCATACCCCCCCCCCCCCCCCCCCCCCCCCACCTGCTACTTTGACTTCAACCATTTCAAAGCATCTATCGCCAGACACCACATGTACGCAAATCGCCTTTTGAATTTCAACTTCTTTGCAAGTCATTTGGTTCTCTTCGCATAATCTATGTAAAACCAAAAAAAAAAAATCCATTTCATGAATTTGAATTAAAAAAAAATAGCTGCCTTCTTTTGTGGAACACAATTTGACTATACTGTAAATTAGTCACAGTTATTTAACAGGCGCTTTTTGGTGGAATGCTGATATTGAGATTAATGTTTGCATGAAAAAACACACCGATTTATCACAACGTAGCCGCTGTCGACCTTTCCGCGAGGGCTTAGGAGCGCCAGCAGAGAGGGGTCTTTTTTCCTAATCAGTCTTTTGACAACAAACACAAGCTGTTTGGGCCACAGCAGGCATTGAAGGTGTGTGAATGTGTGTGATGAGTGTGATGAGTGCGTGTCACCCAGAGAAAATCCCCCACCCCTTTTATTTTTAAAATAGATCTGTGGATGTCTCGGTCGTTCCATTGCTAAAAAACCACAAGTCTGACGAACAAAGGAGGAGGCAGAGAAATTACAGGGGGGGGGGGGTTGCAAAGAGCAGTCACCACAGACAAGTCTGGACGGGACAGGAGGGAGACCTCTGGCCTTCCACCGGTCCTCCCTCAGAGTCTCCTCGGATGGGGGGGAATCAGCTCACTGTAACAAACTGCACAAAGGCAGCAGGAGGAGGGGAGGGGGGGCTGAACACCTGAGATCGGATCTGCTGATCACTTGCCGGCAGTAAAGGGTCACCTCTGCATTCATTCTCCTTTTAAAGAGCCAAACCTCCATTGTGATTGAAAACATGAAGGGGTTAAAGAAAAAAAGAGAAAGAGACACATTGCCTCTCTCAATTGGCCTTGTGTTTTTTTTTGTTTTTTTTTCTAAGTTGCAATTTCTAAGCTAGAAATGGGACAGGTCATAAGTTATTGTTCTGTTGCTGTTTTTTGTTTGTTTGTTTGTTTTTTCATTTTAAAACAGGTGCCAGTTCATTCAAATGTAAATGTTTTTTTCCACCATAAATCAGATTTCAAAAGTCAAAGTGTGAGGACTAAGAGTCGTGCCAAACGCTAAGTATAGAGTACACTTCTGCTTTTAATGGTAGAGTGAAAACAAAAAAGACAAGGGCCACACCAGCTTTTCTACATTCTCTGTCTAGTTAATGTCGCAAGGCTCTAATAAAAAGCCACCATGTGCCAATTGAGCGCCTACAATTAACAGATTAGAGTGATAAAGAGGTTGCATGGCTGCGAGGCACGGGGCCGCCTCCACGGGCCCTCGGGGCTCCGCGATGGGCAGGAGGAGGAGGAGGTGGAGGTGGGGAGCTGAACCACTGATGAAGGGCCCAGATAATCTCTTCCTCCCTCCTTCTCTCTCCCTTTTTTCCCTCCTCCCCTCTCACTTCTCCTCCCCTCTCCCCGCCGCCCCACCCCACCCAATCCCTCGCACTCTGTGCCCTGGAGCACCTTTCGCAAATACCTGCTCAATATTCCAGTTGGGGGTGCAGCAGTGGTGGTGGTGGTGGTGGGGCGGGGGCATGTGGTGTGTCTGCAGAGGGGAGATACAACACACAAAAAAGCCGCTTGAAACAAAAAGCGGAACATCTGCTAAAGCGATTGCGAGGTAAATATGTTTGACAATTATTGTTTACAGTGACAGTGGTAACAGTTTCAACACCCAAATCAAAACCCCGCCATTTCTCTATTTGCAGTGAAACAGATGGGCCTACAGCGATCCATTAGCAACCTGTCAAAAGCTTTATTCTCAACTTACTTTTATGTCTTTGCTTCTTTGCTGTGTGACTGAGGAGAGGCACTATTTGGGCATAATGATTATTATCTATTTGCCCAGCATAAATCAGATACCTACAGCTCATTGTGTATGTGTTGCGTGTGTGTCGCTCTTTCTTCACTTTCTTCTCTTGCCAGTGTTTACTGTTCAAGGAGAGCCACTTGAATCCACATTTGTTTCTCCCTCTTCACATATTATTGTATTATTGATGGCAATACACTCCGTGATGCACTTGAAAGAACACTTTTCCACTGGTTTGTTGTTTTTTTGTTTGTCTGCTTCAGCAGTTAAATCTAATACATTTGGGGGCATTTCTTATTTGCCTGAGTGAGATTATTCAACAGTACAAATTATTAACAAGTTGCCTCTTTTATCATGCCGTCTGTATTCTCACACTACCTTGAGAGATCGGGATGGGCGAGCATGCGGAGCGAAGGCTGATGGGAGGATGCTAATCAAATCAATTGGCAGCGTTTTTTGGAACGAGGGAGCAACGTGGACCTTAACCTCTGTTCTTGTGTTGCATGAGGCACAGAGCATGAAGTACAACACAGAGTCAAATTAAGAATACTCATGCTACAGGAAGAGGAAGTAAGTGTGCGTGTGTGTGTGTGTGTGTGTGTGTGTGTGCGTGTCTATCCCTGTCTGTAAGTGTACATCAACAAAGACTTAGGCGTTATCTACTGCTCCCCCTGTCACCGTTTTTTCCCCCTGCACTGTACTGCTCTAAATACGCTCAATCAAATAATGTGTTGGGAATAATTAACCCCAGAGCCCCCATTGGTTCTAATTGGCACCTATTAGGGAGCTGTATGATTCCTTGATAAACGCTGAGGAGAGAGCGAATGGCAGCAGTGGCGGTGGGCGGAGGTTTGATTGGTAAGCAAAGTGCGGGAGCGATGCATACCGGGGGTAACCAACATTTAATTATCAATGAGGTTTTCGCAACACTTTAGAGGGGCCCCGGGCATCGTTTCCTTCAGTAGTAGTAATGGGCTCTTTTTAATGGAACTTGTGTTAAACACGGTGCTGCCACTGCAAAGCCTTGGCGCTCAGCCCTTAGTTGTGGCTGCTTTAATTTAGGTGACTACTGAAAGAAGACGGAGCTCATTTGGGTTGCACACTTTGGAAAGTGTGTGCCGGGGCCACGGAGGGAGATAAAGTGGGTGCCCATGGTGAATTCACGTAGGCCGCATTTTGCAATTTTCTCATTTGTATCCGCGGTGCTAAGGTTGGGAAAACGATTAATCTATTACGGTTGTAATGCAAGAGGTTCGAATCTGTCAGGATACTTGACCTTGTCAAGAAAGCACCATATTCTGCTTCCCATTCAAAGTACTACAAATTGTTGTATATTCTTCCAACTTTCAGCCACAGCGATGGAGCCACGCTGCTTCAAATTACTTGTGGTTGAACGTCACTCTAATGTCAAGCTCCACCCGCTGTCACCACACTCATTAATGTGGTTTCCCAATAAGACCAGTGAGAACTTTATGTCATTTGATTTCTCGACCAAACAAACGCACCCCTATCCTACATTTGACCCGTTTGTTGACGCTATAGAGCCAAAAAAATATATTCTTTGAATGTGTGTTTTATAAACACTTTGGCGGTTCATGAACTCGTTGTCATAAGGGCTCAACATGTTACCAGACTTGCGTACTTTTGCGAGTTCAAAGCAAATTAAAATGATGTCCCCTCTTTTTTTTCTCCTTCACATTCATCAAACACAATCAGGAGATTGGCTAATGTGCTATTTGTCAGGAGTGGAAACAAAATCAGGAGCTCTTATTGGGCTTGACACTACAGACATTTGAAGAAACACACAATTAATGTATTTTAAGAACATTGATTTGTTGTTTCAAGCCTTTATCTTTACCAAAAAAAGGACAAAGCAATCATTACTTATAACTCAAGGTGTCATCAATTATGTTTTCTCACGTGAAGGAAATACTGTACCCCTTCAACCACCTTTTAAATATATATATGACTCTCTTTTTGGAGATGAGAACCATTGGAGGGTTGAGATACCGGCTTGGACTTCCATTCGAGGCCTGAGGCCTGATACTCGGCTTCCACACTTCTCCTACGCCAGGGCAAAGGGGCTCGGGGCAGAGCCAAGCCCAAGCCTGACCCAGTTTTCGGGGGGTTCCTGAAAGCAGACGGCTGGGAGTCTCAGGGTAGGCCTCCATCAACACCAGCTCCTGTAATCCGGCCTAGCATGTGCCAATCAAGCCCAACGCGATGACAAGCTCGCGATGACACGGCCATCGTCCTCTCTCCTCTCTTTGCTGCCTGGACATCTCAAACGCAGCAAAACATCCCAGTGATTATGGCATTTCAGTGTCAACTGGCATGTTGAGTTTGGCCCGAACCTCGAGATTGACAATGGGGAGACAACATGTTTGTGAGCGTCGCAAAGTTTATTGGGAAAGGTTGAGGTTCTTTGGCACACGAGTGTTCAATGGTATCAGATGAAAGTTGTTTGTTGGAAGTGAGGCATCAGATCACATTTACATCCATTAAGCTTCAGAGAAAAAACAAGAGACAGAAATATGCACTTTTTTATCCACAGTACTCCATCACGTGAAAAACTAAACACACAATAGAACTTAAATGCAAACTTCAATTCGATTTTAATATTGGTGGGAAATCCATTTCATATAAACAATGCCTCATGAAAGTTTTTTTTTTTTTTCAAATGTCTTTTCCATTTTCCAGCTGTCAGTAAATCCTTTTTCTGGACACTCACATGTAAGCATACTGGGAAAAAGAGAGAGAGGGAGAGAGAGAGAGAGAGAGGGAGAGAGAGAGAGAGAGAGAGAGAGAGAGAGAGAGAGAGAGAGCAGCACATCTGACAATCCACTGGCATGAAAGTGAGCCCCTCAAGCTAACAAATTCAGAGGGAAAATTACAGTTTTGCGCGTTTGTGTCAATATGCATGTCAAAAGGTAATTGGGAAATTGTTCTGCAATGTCAAGTCCTGTTGGCAGTGTTTAGCCTGTGGTAAGATCAAAACCATTTCTTCACAGGCTCCGAGAGGCCAGACCAAGCTCTCTAACTCTCTCAACCATATACGAGACTCTCCTTTAAGCTAATAATGTGGCTGCTTATCGTAAAGTATCATACATTATTATCAGCTGCTCACAGGATCTGCTGAAAATGACAAAAAAAAAGAGGCATTGTACTTCTGCAACGCCATGAGCAGTTTATTATATGTATGACTAAGTAAAACAAACAGCTGATGAAGATGGACACAATGCATAGCTTTTTTTTTTTTACGCCTTCAGAGAAGTCACACAGATACCGTATTTGTTCTGTGAGTGAAATCAAGTCTCAGGATCAGTAATGTTTGTGTTGATTTTACTAAAAGTACACAGTTACGCCCGATGTTTCCAGAGTGCTGTGTTATTATTGACACTAGCTGAGGTAGCTCAACACCAGAACGTTCAGGGAAAAAACATTTGAAATGTGTTATTTTCTGTTATTGATTATGATTCATAAGGTCTTTTAACTAACCATTACCAGACTGCTTAACCCTTACCTTCGGCATTTTATTGTAAATTATATGAAATAGATGTGTTTGTTTTTTTTTCAAGAAATAGAATAATAAGAAAGGGCTGTCTTCATAACTACACCATATACAGCCTTGCACAGGTATGTTATTTTGTCTTATTTAATGTATTAATTTCAATTTCCAAGTACTACAATAAAAGGATACTTGATATGTAAACAGCGGTAACTTCATTTTGACAGTAAGTGATTATGTGGAATTGGAGGCTAAACAATAGAACCTTCTTTGGCATGTATATCACATACAGGCAGAAGAAATATTGAGTATTAAAATGAAAAGCCCAAATCCCAAAGTGACAAAATTCCCCATAAATTCCCCCATTTTCCCATCGAATGGTTCCAATTCTCTACAGTTGGTCTATATTTATCTTTAGAGGGATAAGAGTGGTGATTGGGTTGTGGTCAGGTCTGGTCCACACTTCTACATGCACACACAAATAATTGTCATTCGTTGACATACAAATAGACATAGTGTCCCTCCTTTATCACTCACTGTCAGTCATCACTTGCTGTACTGTTCAAACAGAAATTACAATCTTTAGCAAAGTAAATACAATAAGCAAAAAAAAAACACACAACAACCTATCATTGAGTCCTCCTTAATTTCTAATGATTGATGATGATGATGAAGACGATGCATGCACAGGTCATGTGAAGAAGATGTAGACTGGACAACATATCTTCTCCACATGCGGACATCAACACCATTCAGGGAATTGCAGAGGGTTCTTTAGAGTTGCATCCAATTTAGTCTCCATTTATGGTGATGTGGACATTTATTTTTGCCACTGTAAGTCCTCCACCTCCAAAAAAAAAAAATAAATAAATGGCCGCAATTTAGCACCAAATATTGGTCTATACTCCCTTTGCATCTGAGAATAAATATTGTAGTCAGTCTTTGGTGCTGGATGTTGAAACTGGCTGACCTGATGGCAGCAGCAAACCCATATGGACAGAATGGGCCCTTTCACTTGGCATTAGAGTTTTAGGAGCCTATCAACCTGGAAGCTTCAGGGAAACAGTGTTAGAAATGGGACACATATACCGATATGTGTCCCATTTCTTTAGGAACTTTATTGTGGCAAACAAATTTAATATAATAAAAATTATATTATCTCTTCTGTTCTGTCCTTAGATTCTGAGAACTGAAATTTGGACCTAATATCTGTATGTTTTCTGAGCAGCTGGATAAAAAAGTACATGTCCAACAAAATGCGTAGGAGTCAAAAAGTAAGATAAAAAAAATGGCTGCCGTTATGAATAAGAACTTCGAGTGAGTTTTTAGTGACCTAAACGCCCTCGATGGTGCTATACTATTATATATCCCTCCGTTTGTTGCCTAGATATCTGAATAGGCTAATTTAGATACATGATGCGATTGATTGGGTATTAATGTTATTATTATCTTTGTATTATTATTATTATCTTTGTTTTATTATTATTATTATTATTATTATTATTATTGTTGTTGTTATTATTATTACTATTATTATTGTTATTATTAGCCTACTATTATTACCATTGTTATTATTGTTGTTGTTAAACTTTCCTTTGGGGCGTAAGGATAAATAAATAAATTGCCCAAATAAGTATGCTGTTCCTCCCAGAAAGAAAGAGGGACAAAAAGAGGGATGGGGAGAGAGGGGGGGGGGGGGTACAGCATCGTTAAAGGGCCAAGCCAGTCGTTGATTAGGTTCGGGAGAGAGAGAAGCTGCTCCGGCTTTCTTTGCGCACAGACAGAGTATAAGTCCTTTATCATGGGGAGGCACCGGCGTGGCCCCGAGCTATTGCTGGCCTGGAGCAAAGTACCAGAGAGAAGAAAAAGAGAGAGAGAGGGAGAAAAAAAGGAAAGAAAGGGTGGGGGTCTATCATCAAACTTCATAATAACGCTCGGGGTTTGCCACAGCTGCGCAGTGACCCTTTTATTTTGCTGTGATGGAACAGATAGCTCACTATGAAATAGTGTGAAATTATCATGTCTATTAATTCAGTCAGACATCCACGGCTCTCCGCCGCTGCCCCCCCTCTCCCTCTCCACCCCCCACCGCTCCCCGTGTCTTATCCCAGTCCCGATCCGTGGAAATATGTGATTTCCAAGCAAATGCTCCATTTTACTAGAATGATTTCCCATCGCTGATTCACATAAAATAAGGAGTAGTGTGACACGGGGTGTTAAAGGACCGGCTGTCAGTGTGAACACAACAACACGGGCCGATGTTCACTTCCATCAGCTGAGAGACTTGCAGGAAACTTTATATGTTTGTAAATCCCCCTAAAAATGTCTTTCATAATCGAATCATCTTTCAGAATGAACCCAATCATTTACAGTCGGAGGGGGATGACACGGACATTTCTCAGTGTTCTTCCCAATTCATATTCATTTGAATGAAGTTGAATGTCAGTCTTATATATGTATTATTATTATCATTATTATTATTATTATTATTATTATTATTATTATTATTAATATTAATATTACTATTGTTGTTATTATCTTTGTTGTTGATTATGTAAATAATCATATCAATATTAATATTGATATTTTCGTATGCATTATTAATACTAAAAGAGCAGCTAAGGCCTACTTTAAATTGGCCCTCGGGATGTTAAATTCCCAACTGCCTCGAGGTGTGAACAACAGCTATGAAACTTTGCAGATCATGTCATTGTCACTCCATTTCTGTCTGCTTCTAAAAAAAAAAAAATCTCAATCCGTGTGGAAAAAAATATGGGCACTGACAAAAGTCCCCAAAATGTTTAAAATGTAGTCATTGCTCATGCGAGCGTTTTGCCAATACAGCCTGCCAACTTGGTGCACTGTCAATATTAATGAATGGTTTCTCCAAATGTGATGACCCGACAGCAGCAACAACAACACGAGGGGAACATTTACCCAAAAAAAACGCATTTTAAAAGGATGTTGCTGTGTGCTTATGAAGCGTGAGGGTCTGGTTTGATAAAAGGTCTAAGGTTTGATACAGAGGGAGGGAGAGAGGGAGAGAGAGAGTTGATTGAAATGGCGTGTGCCTGGCTAACGGGAGCCAGTGAGGGACAAAGCCCCTGCGAAGCCACGGCCACTCGAGCAATTATTCCTCCACGCTGCATTTGGATTAGTGCAATGGAAAGAAGCATATGTTTGGCCCGGGGCGACTCTCCCCCCCTGGCTGACTGCAGAGGATGCAGGCAGAGACAGAGAGGGAGACACACAGTGAGACAGAATGACTACAACTAGAATATAAACTGCATTAGTGGTGAAACATTAACACCATTTTAATCTGCCTATATATATATATATATATATATATAGGGATATATATAATTTGGGGATACACTGGCCAAAAAAAAGCTGACTGGGGTAGAGCAAGATTAATAAATTTAAAAAAACAATATATATAAAGTGTGTGTGTGTGTGTGTGTGTGTGTGTGTGTGTGTGTGTGTGTGTGTGTGTGTGTGTGTGTGTGTGTAAAGAGGTGCACGTGTTCTTCCTCGCTGTCAACAAATCAAACACCTCTCATTTTTTTTTTTTTTTTTTGTGAATGAGCCGAACTGCGGTCCAATTATTGAGTATCAGGAGTCCCTTTGTTTATTCAAAGTCACTTAATGTTTTCTAATCGATTACCTAATGTCTCAAGTAATCAAGGGTGATTTGATGATTTGGCCGAGTCATTGACCTCTCTTGGCTTCTGAGCCCCTGCTTGCGGAGAGGGCAGGGAAGGGGGGGGGGGGGCATATTGGTTCAGCGCCAGGCGGGGAGGTGGGGTGGGGGGTCTGATGTCAGAGTTGAGGACAATTAGCCATTTTTGCGCTTCACTGCGAACTTTAAAGTCACATAATTCGATTGCACCAATAACCGTATCAAATGTCATTTGGAGGAACCCTGCGTCTTGTCCGAGCCACTTATTATTAAGCCTGCAGTTTGAAACAAATCTGACACGAGCAGCTCCGATACAGGCAGCCCTGTGATCGCAGGAATCGTATCGATAAAGTGACCATCTGCTCTCTGTCATGTAGGACTTTGTCCCCTCTGACTATTTCTGGAGCATGTGAGGTTCATAAAAATCCTCTATCAAAACATCTCAGTGTGGAAAAAACTTCCCAGCATTGTGTGGACACTAATCCTTAAGGCTTTTTTGTTTTTCAAAGTAATGCACAATGATCATCTTTAAAAATTGACTTCCATCTCCACCAGATCCCCCTGTTTAAACAGGCCAGCTGGGTTTAAATCAGATTCCAATCGCACCAATATAACATTTGAGTGCAGAAGGAAAAACCTATATGAATGTGGCTTTTAGGCTGCAGCCCCATATGTTCCCATGCAGGCGAGCAGCTCCGAGGCCAGAGTCCCTCCACCGCGCAGCTAAATACTTTCTGACCACAACACGTACTGCTGGCGTGTCAAGCGGATGGGATGTTACAGCTGGTTGTAGATGAAAAAAAAAAAAAAGTTGTGTTCCGCGCCTCGACAGACAGTGATCAATAGGAGGCGAGCAGCCTGAAAAAATAAATACATTTGCAGCACGAGCAGCTCCAGATTAATCCTCGATGCAAACATCGTCTGTTCGAATTCGGCGCCGCAGCTATTTGATTCAAAAGGGGGGGGGGGGGGGGGGGGGGGGGGGATTTGTGTCAGAATGAGTGCGCGCACAGTTCACGCGACTAGCTATAAATATGAGCAGAGCGCCGGCCCACTGGACGTGCCTTCATACCAGCAGAGGCATACACGTCATCATCATCATCACCATCACCATCCGCAGAAGACGCTTAATCACACACAATGTAAGACTGTCACTATAACCCCCAGCATATATTTTATTTCGCATATCCTCCAGAATATTTGATAACAACAGGCCTCACGCGTATTAATTACTATACGGGAATCAGCTGTAATTGCTTTAGTTGAGACAAGCAGCAGTTATGGATTGAATTAGCCAAATTCAACTGGGTATTGCTGACTGGCTCTTCAAATTTTTTTATTTTTTTATTTAGTTTTTTTGCAAATGACTTTCGCTGTGAGGCTTTATGGGAAACAAGCTCTACCTGTTTAAGATCAAATTAGGGGGTAAAATTACAATTTTGTATTAAAAAGGTATGCAAATTACAGGCTAGTATCGGTGTAAACAAAACGACAGACAATGGGATTTGGAGTTCCTTTAACACTCCAATTCCATTACACAGGGGGAAAAAAGACACAATTACAGGCCTCGCGATCCTCCTCATCTCATATTAATAACACGCACAAATATCCACCATTGTCACAGATACCACTATTTCTAATGCGTTCGTCTCACCCCTCAACAAAAAAAAAGCTGTTTTCATTCACCCAAACCCCGATACATTTATTAAATAACATTAGCATTAATGACACACGTGAGGGGCTTCCTTCTTCGCTAATACCAATGAATGCTGTTTTAATACGATTGTTTTCCCTTCAAGTGACTATTTATGCTGCTGCCCCCCCTCTCACATCCACCATAGCAGGAGCAGCCGGGTAGTCTCTCCCCTTTATGAGTGAGCTATTGCGCCTGAGGACAGGATCCCACACACAATCTGAAGACTGAGCCAACAAAAACAGGGCCTGACAGACAATGCCTCGCTTCACCTGCTCCAGCACCGTGCATCGCAATTATGCCAAGGACATGTACAGTTAGGCTTCATTCACCCTCCCGCAAAACAACCGCCTCAGAATTAAACCAGGGCCCGAAAATCATGCAGATAATAAATATGGCTGCTGAGGAGATTGGAGGAAAGGGGGGAGGAGGAGGAGGAGGAGGAATGGGGGAGGAGGAGGAGGGGGTGCTCGCCCAGTGCTCTCCCAGTCTTATAATATTTTTTTTTTTTCTAAACTGCATGGTTACCAGACAGTGAAATGGGGAATGCAAGAAACACCACCGAGATGCACACAGATTCACGCTCTACACGAGATTGATTCCGAGCTATAGGTGCCACGCCATCAATATACAATCAAACGCAACCCAAATGTTATGCAACGGCTCTCCGCAGAATAAAGCAAAGGCCAGCATCAGATTTGCTATTACAGCCACACTCACAGAGCCGCCCGGCCAAAGCACAACGAAACGAGACAAAACACCAGCAGAGAGAAGAAGAAGAAGAAGAAGAAGAAGAAGCGCTGAATGTATGATAGGCCCCCTAATTATATCACGAAGTATAGATTCAAATCCGGCAAACTGAGCGCTGATTGTTCATTGATTACACCGCGAGGCGAGCAACATAACAAATATTTGATGCGTGTCTTTGAATGAGGCTCCAGCACAGAATAAAAGGCAGGAGAGCCAAATATAGCCCGCAACAACCAAACATCGCACACCAGGCCTGTATACATCTCAGAGGGTTTTAGCTGGAGGGGTGGCGCTGCACACTTCAAACGCGAGTAGATCCATTGTTGTGAGCCATTTGGCCTGCATGAGATCCCGTGCTCTGAACTAGGGAGTTTAAAGTAAGGTTTTTTTTTTTATTATACTTGAGGGAAACAATGAGTTCAGCTGCTTATTGCAAGGAGCAATCGTCAGGGGAGACTTAAACTCAATTACTGTAGCCGTTCAGATTGGATATAAATAAATAAATAAAAAGACAAAAAAAAAAAAAAAACACCCAGGCTTATCAGGCAGTGAATAAAAAATTAAAAGATATGAATAAAAATCGAGATGAAGCGTATCAAATATTTATTTTTTTTCTGGGCAACAAAGGACTATAATACATTGACAGGCATGGGAACTATTGCCAGCACATGTCTATACAATACAGCTAAAACCGCCTCCAATTTTGGACATTATCGGACATAACAAGATATCAGGTGGTCCCAAAAAAATGTATTTTTTTGAATGTCTTCCAACATTTAAAAAAAGACAATATTCCATTTATTGCTTTTATGGTGCTTCAAGGAGAGAACAAGAGGTGAAACGTATTCTGATTGGCACAACACATAAAAGCTTGTATAAAAACGAAAAAAGAAACACAAAAAAAAATAAAACATTCTCCTCGGGGTCTCACCTATGCTCTGTCTCAATTTTTTTAAAGATGAGTAAGGATGATATATATAGAGAGAAATGGAAGTTTATTTCTATTCAATTTGTTCACTTGCTTCAATGTCGCCTCAACATGCTACAAGAGGGCTGAATTGAAATATCCCAGAGAAATAAAAAAATACCCCAAACTTCTGTTTTCTAAGAACCATAAAATCACATGAAGAACTAACCGAATATTCAAACCCACTAAAACAGGAGGCACCAGATAAATAAAAAAAAAAAGAAGTTTCAACAGACGCACCATATTTACAATTCCCATTAAATTACACATAAATAAATATATACATACATGAACACTGATTCCCTTATATAACCGCGAATCGTGTTGAAATTCAAAAAGTTCAAGTTGGTCGCTTGGAGAGAGTGAGAGAGAGTCTACAACTGAAGTCATGACATGGAGCTCTGTGGAATTTCTCTTTGTTTTTCAAGTTTATTATTCACAATACTGATAAGAATTCATCCTCTTTTCGCTTCGTTTTTGTCACAATCGTAAAATTGAGATATAGAGGGGTCGCTGGATTTCAGTCCATTCGTTGCAGCTCATAAAAAATAAGGGGAGTACATAAAAAGTCCTCTGGCTGAGGCAACACACCTTTCCCTCGCCCTGGAGCTGTTCATCTGCAGCTTTTTTTCTTTTCTTTTTTTCTCTTTTTTTTTAAATAACATTTCGGTTCAGGTGTTGGAAGAAGAAGAAGAAGTAGAAGAAGAAGATTCTCTCGCGTCGTCTCCCCGTGAATCCAAAGTGGGATGTAAAAAGAAAACATGTAAAACCGCGCAAGATCAGGAAGTGGCACGTTTAACTTTATCAATAGTATTTATAAGGTATTTATAATATTTATATTGGATGGGTGGGGGGGGGGGGCGGAGGGGTGTGGGTTCGGTGTTGGAGAAGGGCCCCCGGGCTTTGGCCCCCGGTGAAGGTGGGATGGAAACATCACTTTCTGTGCTTCTCGTCTTTGTCGCCTTTAGTGCCGTTATCTGAGTGACTGTTGGGGTTGTTGTTGAGGTACATTTTGTCCATGGCTTTGATCGCCTCGGTCAGATAGTTCTGCAGGGCCGTGACCGCCGCGCACAGTGCGGGGGTCCCGAAGCCGTGCGAGATTAGACTGAAGTGGGTCAAACAGCTCTGGATTCCCGGTTCGAGGATGGGCTGCGGCCGCGAGTTTCCGAGCGGCGAGCGGTCCTGGGACAGCAGGTCCGTGAACTCTTTGCAGACTTGCCTAAAACAGAGCGGAGGGAGAGAGGAGGGTTAACAACCGAGCCACAACATCTGCACAATGCATGTTTTCAACGTGTAAAATGAATGAATCCAACTGGGCACAGCGCAAAATAATAAGAATAAATAGCCATTTAATAAGCAGCCAGGCCTGCAGGGGTGCTGGGCTGTAAATTATAAGTGTGCTTAAGTGAGATCCGTTTCTGCAAATCAACTCATTCCAATCATTTTCTTCTTTTTTTTCACAACATTTATTAGCAGACTGAAGCTGTGTTTCTTACTCAGCTATGTTTTCAGAATTTAACACGTGGCTCAAGAAAATGTCCTGGAGCTACAAACAGGTGGAAATTCACCTCTGAGATGAGTGGCAGGATATCTCGCTGATATAACGATTTGAAGATGAAAAAAAGTCTAAATTACTTTTAAAAAATTAAATGAAAAAACTTCAGTCGCAGAAGAATCAATGAAATATGATAATTCATGCTTTCATTCACTCAAAAGACACCTTCATCCACCTTACAAGTTGTTAAAAATGCAGTATACAGTATGCATTTTGTGTAGAATATTTTAGAGCCACAATATTGCATTATTTAATATTAAAAGGTGAGTTAACACTCTGTCCCACAGTGTGGGTAATTTAATAACACACGTCTGTAATCAGCTGTTACAGCAGACAGCTGTTTGATTAGAGCAGCCCATTACCAAAATTAAAAACAGGACATTAAAGGAATTCCCATTTCTCACTTAAGGCACAAAAAACAACCAAGTACAAACCGCACTATTTTAATAATAATGTATGACATCAAAATCAATTGCATTTTTAAAATAATAAGAGACGAATTGTCTGAATAAAATCCAAAAATAAGCACAGGTGCAACATTTGAAGTTTGAAAGAAAAAAAATAATTCATATTAGGTTAGCTGACTGGAAGATGACAGCGTGCTTTATCATGATCACACATCTGACGTCGTGTATTAAAAAAAAATAATTTCGGAAAACTGTGATAAGCGTGAAAATTACATTTTAATACTGTTATCTGTATGTGTGTGAGCATGTGCGCGTGCGCGTGTGTGAGATAAACACACACGCATTGGCACAGACTGGGATGCATGTTGATGTGACACAGTGAAACGTGATAATAGCACTTACTTTGTGGCCAATAGCATGTTTTTTCTTTGGACTTGTTCGTTTGGGTCGGAATGCTGACGGTTTACATATTCAGCTACTGCCTTGGCTGGAAACTCGGTCTCGCATACATAACCGAAATCCCTGGCAAGATGTACCGCTTCGCCTGAGAGAGAAAAGAAAAGGGGGGGGGAAGAAGCGAAGGTTGAACGTGTTTGCTTATTATATATGGTCACATCAGCGCACACAACCTCTGCTTGGACGAAACGCGTGATTAATGTGATGTGAACGGAGCGTCCGGAGGCAGCAGGGTGGTAGCACCTGTGCCTCCGCAACAACACTCACGATGACAACAACAATAAGAGGCAAGAATATATTATTATTATTGTTGATGTTGTTATTAATAATAATTATAATCATAATAATAACAATAATAATAATATAACAGGCCAGCGAGCTGTCGATAGCTCTCCCCGTCATACCGTGAGAACGCATAAATACGGGGGAGAAAACAATAAGTGGATTTGAAATATAGTATGAGTGTCATGCTTAGCACCATGTCATTGATTACCAATGGCTGCACGTTATTGAAAGTCCAGCAGATCGCACAGGCATGGGGAAGCAATTTTAAAGGGCTATGCGTAAATCTCACTCTACGAGAATCGCAGGTTTCATTCGGTCCGAGCCTGATCTCGCTGCTCTTGTTGGTTGGTTGGGTGTTTTTTTTTTTCCCCCCCTCTAAGACTTTGGTTTTAATTTCCTGAAGCAGTTGAGTTTTTACTGCGGGGCTTCCTGCCCATAAGCCTCCACTCCGGAAGAACGCATGCGCCAATTAGCATCAAAGCTCAAGTCCAGTAAACTCGTTTCCATAAAATGGAGCGCATCATAAACAATGACAGCACTTCTGCAAACGCAGTGTCCCTTCACTAAATAACCGGCTGCCTTCTCCCACCCTCTGTCATCCCCCCCTCCCACCACCACCACGTGCCACCACCCCCTTATTACCCAGAATCATACATTTCTCCAGGCTCATTACAATACAGCGCCACATTTCAACCAAGCACAATGAACGCTGCGTTCGGCCCCTCTTCTGCAATAATGATTAACAGGGACCAATGAACCGTCGCGGGCTTTCACCTTTGCAAACCCACAGCACACCAAATACCACTGCACGGAATAATAAGGTCTGCGAGCAAAATGGATTCATCCAGTCGCGTAAAAGGAAAAAAAAAGGCATCTCTGCAGCGCGCCATAATTGACTCATTTATTCTTTAATCTGCCCAAAACATATAGCTCCCGATAGGTCAGCGCCATGCCATTTGCATGCAATGAAAATCTTCATCGAAAACCAAAAAGAAAAAAAAAAGCATGGGAAGCTATTAACGAAAGAATTAAGTCGCCATTAAAAAAGAGCCGCCCTGCGCTGCCATACCCAGGCGGCAATAATGTTTGAAACAATGCAGGGTTAATAAATCAATCGACTTCTCATCCATGAGGTGAAGCAGCTCAGCGGTGCCCAATAAACAAGCAGCACTCAATAATTAACTGGACTTCAACACAAATTCATCCAGTGTATAAACTAGGCCAGCCGTGGACCTGCAAGTGTGCTCCTGAAAGCGGAGGCCAGCGCTGCAAAACCACTAGAATTACCAGCCCCATTCTCTCTCTATCTCTCTCTCTTTCTCACACACACACACACACACACACACACACACACACACACACACACACACACACACGCACACGCACACACGCACGCACATCCTTCATGCTTTATTACTTGCGAGGCAAAGTCGGTCCACATTACACGGATGAGCGCATATGCTGATTTCCAACACAGAGAAAGAAAGAGAGAGAGAGCGAGCTAGAGAGAGAGAGCTAGAGAGAGAGAGAGAGAGAGAGAGAGAGAGAGAGAGAGAGAGAGAGAGAGAGAGAGAGAGAATCCCAGTTTGCAAGCACCTGATATCGCGCGAGCAACAAGAGTGGGAACGTGATTCACGGCGCCCAACTTACCTTCGACTAGTGACGTCAGCAAGGTGACGTTGGCTGCCTTGCGTCTGCCCGCAGGTAGATTCAAGCCGATTTTATCCAGCTTCTCCCTTAAGGATCTTCCCCCGTTCTTGGACTTGGCCCTGTGACAGAAACACAGCAGAGAATATTTAAATATAGACAATATGGAGCGCTTTGGGGGATTTAATGTGTGTGTGTGTGTGGGGGGGGGGGGGGGGGGGGGCTGTGGTTCGGACTTTACAAGCAAAAAGTCTCTGTTTGTTATATATATTTTGAATGACTGTGATGCTCTCCGTGATGCCTACCCTGATATTTACATCACGACTCAGCCAGCACATGTGGCTCAGCTCCTTTTCACTAATTAAAAGGTGAATGGACTGCGTTTGGCTGGCTTTACCCTCCATTACATCCCACATAAAAGCTATAAATAATACTAAAAGAGCCCAGCCTTTTCACCATGCAGACAAATACTGTAGAAAATGAATAAATAAAGGCCTACTTAATAGGCAGTACTATTACTGGCTACGTGTCTACAGCACTTCAGCAGACAGTTCACTGGAGACCAATGTTTTCATGTGTAATGCCTTCACTGGGCCTATAGAGCTGGGGTTGAAACAGACTAGGCCTACATTAATTTGAGCGAGGGAGGGGGAGAGAGAGAGAGAGAGAGAGAGAGAGAGAGAGAGAGAGAGA
>CM056837.1:10757793-10800293 GCA_029853015.1 Chelidonichthys spinosus
CCTATGAACTAATTAGAGGATTATTGGTGTTTGTTTCTGATTAAAAACTGGGAAGAATCCCCTAAATAAGAATGAGGGTCGCTGACAATTTTAGCGCCCATTTATCATGCATCTTTAGTAATCTACCTGAACTTAGAGCTCACTGAACTCACTTCTCCTGTTAGTGCATCGTAATGGTATTTTTTCACAACGAACGGCGAGCGTCATCTGTTTTTCAACTAATAAAACAAATAGTTAGAAGAAGGCGGAAATATTCCTGTGAAATACGTTTTTTTTTTTCATTTAAATTTTAATTGATTTATCTAATTTAATTTGATTTACGTGATATTATTGAACGGAACCACATCTAATTTGGACACGTCAGACAATTTTATGATTAATGTTTTTATTATTAAATTAATTATATTTTTCAAATTAAATTAACGCAGCTAAAGTGTGCTGTTTTGTTCGAAATAATCTTGACAACACAAACAAAACAAAAAACCTATTTTTTTTTTCAGGCAGTTAAAAAAAATGCCTCATTAAGCGACCAATTGAATGCGTGTCATCCTTCCAACATTTATGACAACAATAATAATATTGATAACAATGATAATAATTACAACACCTTTAATAATCTCCTCGTAATATTCGAATAAATAGTAACATAATTATGAAAGGCAGGGAGCTTGAAGAAGTGGTCAGCTTATAATGATTACATTAAAATAAAAGTCACATCATTACCGTTGTTATCATTTTAATTAGGCCCATAATATTAATTCCAAATATACGAGTGATGGTGACCAAATGTGCCTTCGATGATGACCGTGACATAACGCTTTCATATATTTTCAAAGGATTAGCTCACAAAACAGAGACTCAGGTGAAAGCTGCCTTACCTGCACGTCGTCTAAAGAGTGAGGTATTCCATGGATAGGGATAGAGTCCGACAGTCCCGTATCGATGCCGTGGCCGGACGGTAGGAGCACTTCCCTGCGGTACTCCCGGCACAGCTGGTGGGGCAGGCTGCGGTGCTGGTGCAGCAGGCCGCTCTCCTGACTCTGCCTCTGGCCCGGCCATCCCGGGTGCTGCGGCTGCGGCTGGGCGTGCAGGGAGTTGAGGGAGTACGGGTCGTTGACGTGCGAGTAAGGGTCCTGAGACTGCGGGTAGATGGGCTGGTAGGGCGGAGGGAAGTACGGGGGCTGGAAGTCCGAGTTCGGTGTGTGGGAGAGCGGAGGGGCGCTTGTGTAGGGACTCTGGCCCACGCCGCCCAGCTGAGGTAGCCTGGCTGTCCCATTGCTGGTTCCGTCGTGACGGTCCTGGCAGGAGATGACACAAACAATGCGTTTTAGCCTATTTTTGGTGGGAACACACAAGCTTACACGATCCGCTTTGTTTTAACTGCAGAGCGCGCTGCGGGCTCACGCCGGGGTATTATCAAATATGGCCCGAGTGTATGACAGGAATTAGACCAAGTGTGGAATCTGCAGGCGGTTCAATGTGAACCACTCGTCCTGGATGATTTAAAACAAAATCAACCGTTTGACACATCGAATAGTCCTGCATGTTCAAAGTCTTAGAAATAAAAAAAAATATGGTGATAATAAACGGTCAAAAGTAAATAATGAAATAAAACACCGAAGGTAGGACTGCCCTCGGACATATACGAGCCGGTGTGTTATTACACTACTTGTGCAATGTGACACACCGGTTCCTTTCAGCATGCAAACATTAAACAACGAAACAAAATGAATATTATAAGACATGCAAAATAAATTCCATGTATCTGACATGGTGATAGTTGAGCAACTTACCATCGCCGAAAAACTGTGCACTAACATTTTGAAAGGATTTTTTGTTGTTGTTGTTGTTGTGCCACTCAAGAAAAGAATAAACAGTTCAAAAAGAACACTTTGAGTGTTTTGGGGGGCGAGCGAATGGAGTTAACCAGCAAAACAAAAAAATGTAGCCCCCCGAAAAGACTCTTCTCTCCTGAAAGATGGCCCCGACGATCAGATATGTGCCACAGGAGCAGGACGATAATCCATCAGAAATAAACGGTTAGATCCCCGCTGCCCTTCATGTGGGTCTAAAAAAAAATGCAGATATTCGGCGGTGAAGGCGGATTTGGGTCGAAAAGTTTCTCTCGGCGAACCCTCTTTTCTCCCTGCTCTCCTGGCTTCTATCACAGTGCTGCCGTCCCCTCGCTTGCGCTCATATTAGCAAAAGAGCCGCTTCTTCGTCTCCCTCTTGGACTCCTAATAGAACGCATTCATGACTATTAATATCACAGGAATACTTAATAATAAGGAAAAGAATGGTCGCAAATCGGGCGTGAAGCGGAGGACGTAACTCAAGGCAGGAGTCTGCGCTTAAATGACGTCCATTGAAAGGAGGAATCAGTATATCTAATCAGAGATGGGGAGCGAGGGAGTGAGAGAGAGAGAAAAGAGGGAGTGAGAGACTGTGGAGGGAGTGGAGAGAGAGAGAGACAAAAAGAGGGACATTCACTCGCGTCTGACGAATCAGAGAGAGAGGGAGGAGGGGGCGGGGGCGGCGGTGGCGGTGGTGGTGGGGGGGGGGCATTTTAAAAGGGTCCCAGGGCCAAAGCGCAAAAGTGAAAGAAAGACATAGGAATGAAGGGAGGTGGACCGCAGACAGGGGAAGAAGCCGTGGAAGGAAACGACGTGCACCTCTAAACTGGGTGAAAATCCAGCAGACGACGTTACCGGCATTCCGACCGGCTCGTTTCTACCGCTCGTCCCTTTGTTTTCCACCTCCACTCCGACAGCGAGCTGTCCTCCACGGGTCTCCCCTCTCTCTCCGCCGAATTAATCCACCGCTTCCTCCTCGCCTCTAACGCCAGACGCACACCGGCTGACTTTTAACTTTGACCCGGAAAGACGGGGAGAAAAATAAATTCCCAAAGTCTATGACAGGGCCGCTCGGACGCGGCGCTCTTGGCAACTTTTACGCGCGGCTGAAAGAGCTCCCCTCCCCTTTTTCTGCTCAATCACACGTTTTAAAATGACAAAACACCGGGCTGTGACTGGATTTCGATTGCGAATATTCTTATTTTTTATTGTATTTTTTATTTTTTTGTGCACCCACCAGCGGGGGAAAAAACATCGCCTGTAACTGAAAATAATAATCAACACAACATGAACGCGGAGGTGCCCAGCTTTTGTTTTCCTCTCCCGACCGTCCATATATCCTCCCAGGGCGCGGGTGAAAACACGTTCGACTGGCTTCTCCACTCCTTAACAAGTCCCTGATATTACTGCCAAACGCTGTCCATGCCCATAACAACAAGCACTCAGTGTATGCACTCCACACACACAGACACACACGCAACTTCCAAAGGCTCAAATAGCAGATACATTCAAACTGAACTAAATGTCCATGCCATTTGAGCAGTGAATTAAGTAGGCTGTGTAGGCGCTCACATCTGCTATTTAGTCCAAAATATACATTTTCATTAAATGCATGGAAAAACAGTTTATATTATTAATTTAATGTCTCCACGTCTCATTTAATATTTGGAAACATTTTTTTAAATATGAATTTAAAAATGGAAACAAATAAATCACTGGTGTGGTTTTACTCGTGCAATTATTATAAATAAAGTATTGTTGCCATAATGCCAAATTATTACTCTCATTCATTTATATTGGTCTCACTATTATTTTTATGATTAATAATATTGTCATTCTTAGTAGAAATATTATAATAATTATTAATATTCTCTAATTTTACTCTACAGAAATACATGCAAAAAAAGAAGCAATGAAATAAAAGACATGGATCTATTCGTCCTGCTGTTGGATTAAATGTGTTCACTAACAGCTGTCACAAGAATGACATATTTGGATCAAAACAATACAACACATTCCTAAAATAGTCATCTTTGTAAATTAAAAAAAAAAAATCTCAAATCAAAGAGGAGCCCCTTACCTCGCAATCTTCATATTTAATGTTATCAGTTAATTTCCAGAGCATGTTCATGGATTGTTGAAGTGGATATTGAGTATAGGGATCGCCTTAGCCTTGTTTTCACTCAGTGAATTGTGCTCCCCGCTCAGAAAAAACTACTTTTATTGAAGCTGTGGGCTGCTGTCTGTCTTGCGCTCTGAGGTCTCCCTCTAATGGTGGAAGTGAAGGGCTGGAGCAGCTCTGTAATAACACTGGCACAGGGCCTCATTAGCATATCAACAGCCGTTTGATTCCCCCCATCTGCTCGCATAACGCCAATGGACAGCGCACAGGTAAAAACTAAAGCAGCAAGACGCTACACATGCTTATTATTTCTACTGTTCAGTGAGGTGTGTGTGTTTGTTGAGGGGGGGGGGGAGGGGGGCATAGTCATGCATGGGGACCTGCATGCACCTGGGACGGGTGCACATACTCCACAAATGCTATTTTAACGACATTTGTATGATAAAAAAAAAATGTCTTTGCTGTGAAATCACTTTTGTAATGACTCCAATGACTTATTGATAACTCGTCTGGGGGCGTGATGTGAAAACAGCATGCCTATGCAAATACAACCCTGTCACACACTTTGTTGTCAACCTTGATTTTTTTTTCTTCTTCTTCTTCTTCTTTTTTTCTTCAACTCCCCAAACTGTTGTTTTAATCCCATTGAGAGTGGAGACCTTGAGAGGCTATTCTTCCAGTGTTATGGTAAAAAGGGTGAGCCATTCGAAAGCAGCTCTACAGGTCCATTGACTACCTGTAAGGGCGCAGGGTTTGGGGGACTGTAAATAATTAACACAACAACATGGCCTTGTTTCATTTGAATGAGCGGCGAGGGGAGCCCGGCTCTGCCCTGACGCCGGCCGAGCCTTCACCTCAGCAGGTCGTGGGTCAGCAGACAGGTCGCCCGCGCTTTAAGGCGTTGGCCCCTCTCCTTTAAGACCTGGATTACCATTTTTGGTGGAGTGCCTTTTCGCAAGCAGTTGGGCTATTAATGAGAATGGAACGATGATACTGGCTGACAATGACAGCTATGCATGCGGGTGTCTTTCTGGAGATCTGGTGGTGATCGAGATTTTTTTTTTTTTTTTTTTTCCTGTAACAAACTCAAGTGTTTTGTTACAGCAGGTCCTCGCAAGACAGGGCCAGGTTTTCATTGAAGGCCAGACGAGACTCCACAGAAAGTCCATTACGGGATGCTTAGTAATTTACGAGTTCAAACCGTGTAATCCGAATTTGGAACAGCTGTGAACACACGCGGAGTACATTTATGAAAAAGTTCGATGTGACTTTAAAGAGACGCGGCGAAACGCTAGAATAAAGATCTGCGTCTCGTCAAAACGGCACATTTCACGCTGGTTTCCACACACCTCTTATTCACGATAAAAACACACACACGCACACAACAGTGGAGGGGTGAAACTAGCGTGCAGTCATTACAACCCATTACGACATGCGATCACCATCCTCAGGTTTGTGCTTTAAAAGGAGACGAGATGGCTGTGAGGCTACATCACCGCGAAATGAAGGATCTCTAACTTCTTTTGTGTGATCTCCTGACGGATTAAACGCCTCGAATCTATACGTGTGCCACTTCTTCTTTACAACATATTTCACGGGAGCAGCCTCATCCTACAACAAGTCGACACTTTGACAGTTTCCATGGATTTCCACCGCCGTGTCTTTGTCTTAAAGTAAGCAGCACATACCTGCCATTCCCCCATTCTGCCCATAATTGACATTCTTTGTCTTCTGCTGCCTTTGGTGATGTTTTTGTGTGGATCCGGTGCCGTGTCTATCTCATTGAGCCTTCGGTCCCAAAGTAAATCTTTACCTTTTCCTCTTTTTTTTTCTACCTGGACCGGATCGTCTCACCTGGCCATAAAAAAAGCGGTGCGGAGCCACCTGGTGACGCATGCGCAATGTGGGTGTGGACGGGAAAGGAGAATCTACCTGGGAAACAAATGAAATAGCATATTTCTCTGGGTGCTGGTTCGGCCTTAACGCTCTTTAATGACAAATAAATCAACTTTTATTACACAATAAATTATATTGTGTAATAAAAAACATTTGAATTGAGCAAACGCATACTAGTAGCATATATATATATATATATATATATATATAGCTTTTTTCCAAAATCAATTTCATTTTGTGAAAAGTGTGCGCATTAAGAGGTAATTGTGATGTGGTTTTACCCTCCACTTATTATTGCATAAAGTGATTAATTAATATTACGTATTAGAGAGTATGGAGCAAAGCAACATTATATTAAATTACATCCGTAATGTGTTTTTGTCTTCAACTGGCATAACACAACTAAAAAGGACGTATGTTAGTTATCTCTCCTTTTCTTCTTCTGTACGTTTTTTTTTTTTTTTTTTTTTTTTGCCTAGAAAACATGAATTCTCTCTGCAAATGAAACCGTGTCAAGTTAAAAACTTGAAGGTTAACTGCCAACATCATTACTTCTGCGCAGAAAGCTACCCTGCTATTGTGAGGGTCATTATTTATTTATCCACTGTTTATTTCTAATACATACTTATGTAGACCCCTCGGGCCAAGAGCGAATGAGCTCTCCCTCTCTCTGTCACACGCACACACACACACGCACACACACACACACACACAGAGAGGAGGAGTGCAACACGTGCGCTCACATGGGCGATAATGGTTAAAACCCCTTTTTTTGCCCACTTCCAAGTTCTTGACGGAGCACACACATGCGGACAGCGAACGGGACGCGATGCAGTCACTGGCAGACATCTGCACGTCGGTTCTCTCACCACATAAAAAAAAACATATTTAATGCATGCACTGAGAATAATGGACGTACTTTTTTTTTTTTTTTTACGGGAAAATACACCTCATTTTCCATTTTCTCCAATAAATTCTTTATTGTTGTGTGTTTTTTTTCTTCTGATTGTATAATTCCACACAGAATCTATAGATTTCTTTTTGCTGCGGTGTTAATATTTAAAACAAGCCTTCATGTTTGACTTCAAAGACGAACGCATTTTAACTGCACACACAATACCTGCAGCTATATAGACCTCACCAGGACTGGACAAAAGAGAGGGAGGTGGAGGGGGGGGGGGGGGAGAGATCAGAAATATTGTTTGGGGGCTCTGCTCACTATGGGGGGAGTGAGTTTTAAAGCAGAGCTGTCTGAGAGTGGGTTCCTCTCAGACAAGAGCGGGGTCCCTTTTGAATATCCAGCCTGTTTGTCTAGGGCTTGGTTTCAACCACTTCCACCATCGTACCGGGCCTCCGGCAACGTTCAGCTTCCTAAACTGCGAGCTGTGTTTAATAGGCGTCGGCAACGGCTGCACCCCAGGCCATTTGTTCAGCCATTCATATTTAGACAATTTGCAATAACTTATTATTATTATTATTGTAATTATGCGTGTAATTGTTATCATTATATTTTGTATTTTATGTATCAATTTGTATATTAGTGTATGTGTGTGTTCATGTGTGTGTGTGATATTGGTCCGTGTCCTTTTCAGAAATTGAAAACCGCTGAGACACGGACAGATGTGCGTAAATTACGCGTCTTTCTCATTGACAAAAATGTTCCGGGAAGGTTTTCTCCTCATTGTCTCTCCTACTTCCTTCGTGTTTGTATTGATCGATGATGGGACTAATTCCTTGACCCCCAAGTTATGAAGAAGTTAGAAAAATGATGTAAGGACAGATGCCCAGATTGATTTGCAGGACATGTTGGAGACTCGCTGCAGCTGGACGCGTGTGCCATGCTGAAGACAACACTATCCCGTCACCGATGTACAGGAGCTCCGTCTTTAAATCGGTGTCTGTTGAGTGAGAAGGTTTCAGGCCCATAGTATGAGGATAAGTTGTATTTTAGCGCCACCTTGCTTCGGGAGATGGGTGTAAGCCAATGTGGCACGGTAATTGAAACCAAATGAGAATGTGTTCGCGGTGAGTATTCCCGTAAATGCATCTGCCAAACCGATGCCAGTCAAAAGGCAGGTGGTCAAAAGGAACGAAAAGTGGGATGTATAAAATATCAAACCGGGCCAGAATTCAGGCACGTGTCAATTTTGTTCATACTTGGCCAAAACTTAAATGGACGACATTCATTGGTCACATTCTTTTGACCATTATCCACCTGTCTTTCTTCATGAACTCTAATCAAGACCCAACCTGTGCGTTTTAATGTTAAAACCCCAACAAAGTACTGCAAACACACATGTCGGTGCTGTACCAGGTGATATTGTGTGTATTGTATCCTCCCTCTGTGCAAACATGTTTCTCTGAATGTAAAGCAAAATATGTTTGGAGGGAGGGGGAGTCCAGTTTGAGGTGGGGATGTTGGGCTATGTCTTACTTTATCTAATCCTGTGGTGCCATCTTGTGGTCGTAAAAATAGCACCAGTTCCCATGCCGGTGTCTGAGGACCATCAATGGTCCTGGAGGTTGAGCTGGGGGCCCTCGGTAGATTGGGGCCTATAGTCTTCATATATGAGATTCCGTAGAACAAATCACTTTGATATAATGATCTGTTGTCTAATGCACATCGATGTGGAAACAGATGGGGAAGCTCTGCTCAAGGGCACAACATTAATCTTGGGTTGTGGCAGTGTCAAATGATATGCTAGAATAATAGAGTGATTACGTCAAACATCTCAATTCTTAACTAATCGTACACACAATGCTTTATTGTTTCAAAATAATAATAACAATAATAATACATCTTTAAACACACAAGACCATAGAAAGGCACGTTTTGTTTATAATAAATTATTCTGCTCTGTAGCCTACATTTGTAGACAATTATTAAAAACAAAACAAATGAATCAACTATTGAACCTCAAGTTAAGTTTTTGTTTTTTTTAAGAGAGAGAAATATGAAGAATTTGTGTCCGAAATTCCGCCTCTCTTGAACGCAACAACTGCCTCCGAAGGAACGGGGCCTACATTTCCCATCAGGCACCGTGGCGAGTGTTATGTGCGCCTATCATTTGTGTTCGGGTTGAGAACAGGCTGCCATCGCTGGTTGTGACAGAGGACAGACCGACAGAGCAAGGTTGTATGAAGTTACATTTACGTTGCAACACTTTACATTTGACACTCTAGTACGTTTGAACCACACAAACAATGGCGGTTGTATGTTCTACGCTTCCGTGTCCGCGAAACCCCCGTGTGTTGCTAGGTTATGCTCGCGGTGCGCGTGCTGCAGTTGGGCAGTTGGCCTTATCTCATAACGCAGACACACACAACTCCCCTTCAGTGGAGCCGCAATGTAACGACGTCTGGTTCAACGTTGCTGCCTGACCGCGGGAACGATGTTGTTATACCTGCTGCTGCCTCAGCTAGTTCTGTGTAACAACAGCTCGGTGCTGCCAGACAGCCCTTTCGATACGGTCGCAACTGTAAGTAATAGTAGGTTCGCAGCGGGACGTCTTCCGAGTTGACGCAGTTGAACTGTAGATTGTTGCTCGCTTCACTCACGCGCTGTGGTCCTCGCAGGTGTCCAACATGACCGTGGATTGGGTAGGATATGGATACGCAGCGCTGATCGCATCCGGGGGAGTCATTGGTTATGTGAAAGCAGGTATGCATCATTATATAATGAGCATCATTGGGATGTCAGTCTTACACATGTTACATGTTAAAATAAATGGCCCGTTTATGTATCCATTCATCCAGTTATGCTCTGTGAAACTAAAATATCCTATAGTCCTGTGGATCTCAGGTGCAGGTGTTGATCTGCTGTGTTGCTACTCTCTTAAAGGCAGTGTCCCCTCGCTTGCTGCTGGTGCTCTCTTCGGTGGATTGGCAGGTTTTGGTGCCTACCAGATCTCCAATGACCCCAACAATATTTGGGTGTCCCTCGGTTGGTATACTGGGACTATACTGGAGAGTGGTTGTGTGTGTATGTGTGTGTTGCAATATAGAGTCTAAATAATGTGTCTATTCCAGTTACATCGGGAGCTCTGAGTGGCGTCATGGGAAAGAGGTTCTACGGATCCAGGAAGTTCATGCCAGCTGGCTTGATGGCAGGAGCAAGGTATCCATCTTTTAACAGTTTACACACATAAACATATTCAAGGTGAAGTTTCAAGGCTGTCTGTAACGGGGTGTTTGTAGTTACCGCTGTGGAAGCAAATGTACTTGATAAATGTGAGATGTTGACTTGAAGCGTCCCTGAGCTAGAGATCAAGAATGGGGATGTGATATTTCCTTCTTTTTTTTTCACGTTCCAGTCTTCTGATGGTGGGAAAGCTTGGTATGACTTTGCTCCAGAAACCCCAGGAGTCGTGATGGAGTGAAGAGTCTGATGTGCATTCCCTGTTTTCTGCTTCAGGAGCTTTCATTTTGTTTGTTAAAAAAAATAAAATAATAGTGTACATTTGAGGATGAAATAAAGTATCTTCTTTATATAAAAGGAATGGCTGTCTTGTCCTTTTTTTGCATTATGAAATGTCATTTTTATTTGTATAAAAGGTTTACAAAATGTCATAATTAAGAGATTAATTAAGTTGATGATGAGTAGGATAAGTAATATTTTTTGTAGCCATTGCACTAAATATCTTTTATGAGAATAAAAGAGGGAATATAGCATTGCAGGTTAATAAATGACTATTTATGCTCTGGCATCAGTAGCAAAACAATACTTGACAATAATATTAAACTAGAGTACAAAAAAGAAAAGCTATGCTACAATTAAACCCTACTCAGAATACCCCAACGCTAACAGAATTGGCTCACACTGGATCCATCAGAATGCAGTGGGATTGTCTTGCAGACAGTACAAGTCTTGGTTCAGCATCATGGCAACCATCACCTCCAAAACAGTCTCCATGCACACGTACATCTCTTAGGCATTCTGAGAAGAAAAGGATGCCATTGTGTGATGAGACATGGCTCCTGGAAGCATGTGGGCTGTCCATCTTTAGTATTTGTCCTCTACCAGCTCAACGCCACATTTCCTCCATGTTTGAGTGCGATTCAAACTCTGTTTCAGATTAACCTCCTGCCAAAGGTGTGAACCACTAGGCAACGTGGTCCAACAAACAGTAGAAGCTGTTTGAACTAGCGATTTCCACTATATTTAGATGTCCAGTCCACCCTGCCGTGGACCGGCTGTACGGGAGGAGCTCTGGTCAGGAGATTCCCGGAGGTTTTCCCCAGGGCTGAGTAGCTGCTCCCCTTCATCTGAGTCCTGTCTGCCCTCCTCTTCCAGCCCTCGTAATCTGGAGGAAGACGGCAGTCAGTCAGTGTGTCTATCGCCAATAGACATAGTAATAAATAAAGTAGCTATGCAGCCAGGTATCTGTCTTTATAGGCATATAGGGTATTGTTTGACCAGCTAAATAGGAGCATTTTTAATAGCATCAAAAGTAAATATGAAACAAGCAAAAGCAATGGACAATGACATCAATACAGAAGGACAGCTATTTTCCTAAACATCAACACAAGAACGCAAGCAAGAATCGGTTAAAACAACCCAAATAGCAACCGTTAAGCCACATGGCAATACCTTCATTAGTTTCACATTGGACATTGGACATGGGCTTGGGCTTTGCAGATTTGGATTTGTCTTTTTTATTATCAGGAGAAGAAGAAAGATTGACTGAAAGAGTGAAGAAAGAGGAGAAACAAATAGTCCCGGTCAGTGAGAGTTTGGATGGAAAGTAAGAAACTGGAAACTGAATAAAGGGAGAAGGAACAATTCAAGATTTGATGAGCAGCGTGACTTTTTGAGCCGGATAAGTGGGGACGTTAGTAAGAATAATGTTGTTAGCTTTCCATAAATGGAATCTTACTTGTGTGCTGGGCAGCCAAAGGGGCAAGCTGGATTCTCTGCCCCACTGAGCCCACCTCTTTCTTTTGGAATGAAGGGATATAACCGCCAGAGAGGTTATATTTGGTGCTTACAAAGTTCCCTAAAAAGGGGAGAAACACACAGTTCATAGTTTCTTTATGCGAAGGCCTCCAGGTAACCATCAGGGGTCATCCAAGCTAAATGAATGTGCGTCATTTAAAACACAAAAAAAACATACAAATTAAGAACATTTAGTAAACACACCTAATAGATGTTGTCACACGTGGCTTTACTGATACAAATCATTTGTGTGCAGTAGCTACTGCATTATGCAACAGCTACCGAGCACCCAAACAAATGACTAAGGCCGAGTGATTGAAGTCATTCAGCTTTTTCCAGCGACTCCATCGATCTGCTTCACCAGCAGCCACAGATGCTTATCAGCATAATTAGTGAAAAGCTTCATTGTTCCCGTATGAAGTTGTTGTGGTTGTAGTGCAATTTAACATCTATTTAGCAACTGGAGCTCTTAGTTCTCGGGTTAAACCGTGTATTTGTGCCCTCGTCTCCTGCAGAGCCTTTAGCGACCTGTTTCTTTTGCATGTTAAGTAGCTCGCTGAATTCCCGAGGCCTGTAGCACGGGACAGCACACTAACCACAACTACGATGTCTGTACACAAAAGGGCTTCAGCCTAGTGATGTATAGTCAACTCACACCACGGCTGAAATATGACAATACAGTTCTCGTCAAGTCATCTCCGTCAAATACCTTTAGAGAGATCGATTTTCTCCAGTATTCGTTCTTTAACAACCGTTTTCTCTGGCGGACTATCCTCACATTTAGAGGCATTCTCTTCTAGTGGCCATAAAGGAGAGTCGGAGGAGATAGGCATGCAATCAGAGAGGGAAAAAGAAGAAGAAAATAGAGTTGAGATGGAAAACATCATCAGACATTTATCAGGAAGAGAATAAACAGAAAGTTAGGTACTTTTTCTTGACTTTCAATGGGGGGGGGGGGGGGGGGTACATTAATGAGGTGTGCTCATATGTGTATCAAAACAAACATTGGTGTGTGTGTGTTTGTGTGTGTAAGTGCTGGGAGGCGGGACGAATGAGCAGGGGGTGCAGTTTGAGGGCCATTTAAGGAACACTTGATCTTACAGCGACAGTCTTCACCTCATGAATAAACAACGGCGAGGGAGAGACAGTGAGAAAGAAAGGGACAGAAGAAGAGAGCACAGCGGGGACCCATATTGTGTGTCCGTCTACATGACAAATGATTCACAGAGGTCTCCCTCCTCTAAAGCCACAGACACTTAGACACGACTTTGTCGAGGGCCCCGTAACTACTGATCAGGAGACATTAGCTGCACCATTAGCATTTAGTGCCTCTGCGGCACAAAGGGGACAGTGTCATGTTATGTAACAGGAGGTGCCGCTGACAGTCGCCAGGTTTCCACTCCGTGTCAAAATGAGTCACGGTCAGGACATTGTCCTCATCTCTGAATGGGGAGGGTTAACGTCTCATTTTGGAGCCGAGGGATAATGTGCTCGCTTAGTTATAGTTTTTCAAAAATATTTATTTTTTGTAAGAAGAGTTACAATGTTTTTTTTGTTGTTGTTTTTTTTTGTCTGTGGAAGTCTACGTTTTTTTATGTGAGGTTCACAGTGTACGTCTAGAATGGGAACAATGTGTTATTTCAAACAGGTTCGTTAAGGTGAGGGCTAAAATAAACATAGGTAATAAGAGTGAAAACAAATGTAATGGGATGTTAGCATTAAAAGGCCTTTAGTTTCTTGATTTTCTGACAAATCAAGTAATTCAGCTCTACAAGCTAAAGAGTTGTTCTGCTAGATATGATTTCCTGAACATATTAGCCAACTGCACACTCCAACAACACCTCAACATGAGACGTGAGTCCTCACCTGCGTTGGCTCTGGTGACAGATAATCCTCCTCCAATAGGAGCGAGCGCTTTATTTGCAGTGTTTGAGGAATTCTCCCACAGGTCCCGCAGCGTCATACCACCCATCTCCTTATCCCCACAAGTCGGATTCTTGCCGATCAACCCTGAAAGCAACATGAATAATGTCATGAGAAAATGTCATGTTGTTTTGACTTGATATGAGCAAGATGACATATATTTATTGACAATTGCATTTGTGGACAAGCTGATTTGATTTACATGGGTTATTTTTCAAAAAGATTATTAGATCTAGCAGCAGTCATGCTTGGCAATAAATCACAGATAAAGCAAAGCAAATAAATACAAAAAAATGACGCAAAACCATGCAGATAATGGAAAGATGATTTGTACAACACTAAGTCTTTCCAGTGATGAAGCAGTTTTACCTGGCAGGTATCGGGACTGGCTCAGGTAGTGCTGCCGTGCTGCAGATCCGGGGAGATTAGAGTCCATTTGAGCAGCCTTAACATTGTTGGGTAGCTTAGTGACCGTGCTGAAGGAATACAGAGGTTTCTGTTCCTTCGGCCTGAAGACAGAAACCAGACATTTAAAGGTCAAAAAGCACCACAATGTTGTTAGAAGAATGCATCTCATGAAGGCCCAGACATGGCAGGAAATATTGCATGTACATAAATGATTTTATAATCTACAGTAGATGATAATAATGAAAGGCTTCACAACTCAGATATCATACCATCTCCAATCATATTTAATGCACCTCAGAGCACTTACTGTGGCCGGTGCTCCTTCGGGCTCCCCTCTTCTTCTGTCTTCCCCAGGCTGGGCTTCTTGGAGATGGAGGCAGAGGTATCTGACGGGTCTGATTCCTCCCAGCTGTCTGAGGCCTTCGCCACTGCCTGGCCCCAGCGTCGACGGCCACTCTTCAGCGCCCCCATGCCGCCGCCACCGGCGCTGTTCTCATTGCCTAGCGATGATGCTTTCTGCAGAAAAGACAATGCAAAAAATCTTACACCTTGGAAGAGGAGCCCAATACACAATGTCAGTATTTACATAGTATTATGTATTACTTATAACATGAAAAACAACAAATACATTTCTGATTTGCATTAAAAAAACTCACTGCATGGCTGAGGCCTCCTGATTTACTCTCTGTTTGGGGAAGGGGGATCTGCTGGAGAGGCTGATGATGTTGGTTTTTGGAGGAGGATGTTGAGGCTTTGGACCCCGAGGAAGACTGCTGGGTATCAGTCTTGGACTCCGAGCCCTGCTTCTGGGACAGCGGCCTGGCCTGGGCCTTCTTGACCTCCTGGCTCTGAGGACGAGGCCCTAAGATCTGGCCTACCTGGAAGTATGGGTAACGCAGGGACTAGACAGGGAGAGAAAGCGATACTTATTTGTTATTCTGAAAAGTTTGCAAGCATTGTTTACTGGCACAATCAAGATGCCCTTAACCTATAACACAACACTAGAGTTAATGACTTTTAGCCATTGTACAAACAGACAACATGGATCAGACCACTGTGTAACTTGCACACTCAAACCTGCAGGGAGGTGCAACTGAGACAAGTGTAATCATTTGAGAAATTTATTTTTTCCATGGAAATGGCTAAATGTAGACATGCATCCACCACCTGGGAGATTTGTAAGCAGGGAACGGAAAAGCATTGTTACTCCCTCTGGAAAGGTGTTTCCTAACCAGGGCCCACAGAGTAATCCAACTGCCTCAGTGGAGCGGAAATTATGTCTAACTATGTAATGACCATGTGGTGTATGTGATAATCACGCATGGTGGGGAGGACAGCGGCAGAGGTAAAACATTTGGCAGCAGAATGAAGTATGGCTTAAACCCTTCTTAAAATGACTGGGATTAGGATGCTAATGCAATCTCGGTATAGGTCAACAGTTAATCTGCATGTATTGGTGTTTTACTGTAATGGAAATTGCCTATCTGGGGACAGGCATGTTATTCTAGGTTCAAAATTAGAATGTCCAAATGGGTCATTGAGTACACCTGTTGCTTTTGCCCCCATATGGACTGATTTACGGTACCGAATGCTTTCACTCAATATTAATGGTATTCACATTGACAGCCAGAACCAATAAAGCTGTGACTTCTTACTGTAAGACCTTTTGAGTTGACCTCTGGGCTTGTTTTGGCCTACCTGTACAGCAGTGGGTCTTTTTTTGGGGTCCCACTGCAGCATGTCCCTCATCAGAGCTATAGCCTCATTGCTGGCATTAGGGATGAGGGTCTTCAGGTGAGTCGGCACACATTGGGGGAAGCGAAAGTTCATAGCAGATGCTAGATGGTAGCCCTCTGACCAATCCGTCTGTGGGAAGAAACAATCAGATGGTTATTCATGGGTATATTGTTTCAATTAATTTAGCATTAAAAACCCTGAATAAAGGTCAGTCATTTCCACTTCTCCCCATTCGGTTTCCCCTCACCTTTTTGACGGTGCCTAAGACTTGGCAGATCTTAAAGATCTCATCCACTTCACTGTTCCCAGGGAAAAGAGGTCTGAGAGTGTAGAGTTCAGCCATGATGCAGCCCACAGCCCAAAGGTCAATAGGGGAGCTGTAGGTAGACGATCTGAGCAGGACCTCTGGAGCTCGGTACCTGGACAGAGTACATATACGATATATACAAATAAACCAGCCGTCAACTCTTTTCCGCTCGGACTCACAGCAGCAGTAGCACACTGTAATTGATGCCTAGACAGCACTCTCACCATCGGGTTGATACATAGTCTGTGTAGGGGGGCTTGGAGCGGATCTCTCTGGCCAATCCAAAATCTGCTATTTTGACCAGTTCTGGGCCCATGCACAGCAGATTCTCCGGCTTCATGTCTCGATGAAAGAAACCTGCAGAGAGGTTGATAACAAGCTGAGCCACTGTGTACAGAGAGTCAACTCTATGCTATGGCCAAATGACCAAATTACAATCATATGCAACTTCTTCTTTATTAGCATTTTACAACACTGAAAAACGGAAACTGAGGAGCTGCTGAATAGATGTTTATTTGCCTTTGACGATGATTCAATGATATGTATTCAAGGACATGTTTGACACAATGTATCTAACCATAATCAAACTGTTTCAGTTACCTCATTTTGCTTATAAGGTACTCTTATTGCCACACACTAACAGGAAAGTTAGTTAACATATTTTGAATTGGAAAAAGTAATCTAGTTGACATTATATTCCTTAAACCAGTATTCTGCTAATGAAAAGTAGTTGCATATGAAGGCAATTTGTGACACAGATACAGACAGGGTCACACTAAATTACAAGACTTCTCACAATAATACACAAGCAGACCAACTACTGAAATGTCATGCTACTTCTGAACAGGTAGAATTCCTCTTACCATGCTTATGCATAAAAGCCAACCCAGATATCACTTGAAACATGATGTTCCTAATTTCATTCTCTGAGAACATCTTATTCTCTCTTAACAGCAGACCAAAGAGATGCAAAGGGAAGGAAAGAAGGGCAAAAGAAGAGAAAAGTAGTTAACAGAAGGAGAAATCCTGAAAAGCCCATGCATTCTGGATGTGTGGAAGCATGGTGTTTGCTTACATTTACACTCGCACCAATTGTAATAAATGAGTGTCTGTATTCTCAAAGCTTGCACACATCCGTTAGTTATAGAAATGCAGACCAGTGAGTTAGATGAGGCAGTCGACGACGGGTTCACAAACGACAAGATTCTGATCAATTAATCACCAGTTTGACGTGAAATATTTCACAGACGCCGTGGAAATGCTCAATGAATCTTGCAGTAAGCGACCGCGCTCGTTTCGTTGCAAGGCGTGAAGGGAACGCGGCACACCTACCATGTTTGTGAATAAACGACAGGCCTTGCAAAATCTGAAAGCTTATGTTTCTTATCACTGATTCGGGGAGCAACTTTTTTCTGTAAACATAAGAAGTTGATAGAATTCTCATGAGCCTGCTAATGCGAGCAGATGCTGACATCTGGAAACTGTGTTATAATGATATTGAACTAAACCACTGTTTTATATTTGCATTTGCGTGGTATTTCTCTTCTTACCTGTCCTTCATAAGCTGGTAGAGGTTCTCCTTCATATACTCGAAGACAAAGTAGAGGTGATCGTTCTCTCTGATTACCTCCTTCAGTTTCACCACATTCGCATGGTTCAGCTTCTTCAGTGACTGGCGTGACAAGTCGTGGAAAAAAGGTGAGACAAAGACATTCAGTGTTTGCAATAATGAATCAGAAAATGCCAGAGGAAACAGTTTAGGGACTTTCATCTCTGGAATAATCCCCTAACCTGTCCAAAGCATCCTTACCTTGACCTCCCTGAGGTTCATACATTCTTCCCATGAATAAAACTTCCTCTTCATTCTGCGGATGAAACCAGACATTATTTTTGGAATGCAGATCAGATATGCATCAACTAAAGAATAGACGATATCACCTAGGAGGGGCATATACATTACACCCAACATAGAGTAGAGTCACTATCTTTACCAAATTCCTTTGTGTGTCTCCATTAATAATTCAGCGTCTCTAATTACAGCTCATTGTTGCAGAATGTGTGACTATGTACATTGAAAGCACGCAGCAGCCGGTATACGGGACACCTTTACGATCGCTTATCAGATCAACGTTACCTTTCCCTCCGACTGGACTTATGTAATAGTTACAGAATGAGCAGATCTCTTTTTTCCTCTTCCCTGGCCACCTTCCAGTTTCGTCGGTCCCCCCCACAATGTCAGCAACCTGACACACCTCTACTTTCACTCCCTTTCACCGTCACCACATGTATTGTCTTGCATGGTAACCGAATGATCAACCGGTGGACGCATCTCCCCGGTTTCTCATCTATTATTGAACCGTGCTACCACGCTGCTGAAACAAAGGCGTGTAAGTTGGTTTGTTTGCCCTGGTGATGGCAGGAAACAAGTAGTCAGGCACTTTGAATTTATTAGAATATATTTGTCCAGTGTCTAATTTTAGACTATTTCTGAAGCCCGGCTGCTTTGTAATAAAACTTTATAGTCAACATACTTGTACAAATGTGTGTATCGAAACTTTTACTGTGAGGAACTTTTAACTGATTATGAAACAATCTCAATTTAAAACTGATGCCTCTATATGACCTACATGAGGAAACGAGACCATCAGGGAGAAGATTGGCTATTTTTATAGTTATGCTTGTCATCGCTGCAACTGGGTCAGATTCCACACAAAATGAGACAAAATCCTGTATGCCAGAAACTCCTTAAGACCCAGATCAATCAATAATGGCGCTGGAGACCCAGGCTGGATTGCTGGGTCCGTTGGAGGGAAGACAGGAATGGGAGAACCAGAACCTGGATTGCATGGGGGAGACTGCCAGACCATGCTGAAGTAAAATGAGAGGTTTTCTAAAGGGAGTCTGGTGCGTGGAAACAACACTTCTTTTGTCCACAGGAAAATATCAACACAAAATAAAAAGTTCCTCATATCTTTAAACAAATACATCATAAACTCCCTATTCTAATGTTTTCAAATTCAAATATCACATTATTCCGAATTGAATTTATTACTATCAATAATGTGTTTATATTTTGGGGATGTTTAATGGTGCTTTTATATAATATATTAATTTTAATGTCAAGTTTGTCCATTCCATTAACTTATTATATTGTCATGCTTTAAAAAAAAGAGAGACTATATTCAACTTTAAAAAATGATCAACATCCTTACCTTTTGATGGCCACCAGTTCTCCAGACTCATTGCTTCTCCCCATGAGCACGCTGCCATAGGTGCCATCACCCAGCTGCTTCAGGGTGGTGTAGCGATTCATCATCCCTCAAAACAGTTTCATCAGCTTGTTAATGTTCCTTCTTTATAAAAAAATAAGTTGCGGAAGGCAACGCAGATGCACTGATCAAAAGTCTTTCGTCCAGAAGAGTTCTGTTCCCAGGAGGAAGGATGTTCAGTCGGTCAGGAAGCCACGACGCTCACCAATTCTTGAAGTTCCAAACTCATCATGCATGAAGTGATCCATCACCCAAGAGCTTGGATCCTGGTGATGTAGGTCAGCCAAGAGTTGACACCGTGCCTTTGCGATCCTTCGGTGAGAGTAAAGGATTAAATATCAGCAGATACATACATCTCACAACAGTTAGAAGCTTTACCCACTCCTTGAAATCCCCACATAACAGGATGTATTAATAGATCTGAGGACAAAGAAACACAAGGACCACTTCTTGTTTTTCCCTCAGTGAGGAGGATTAGGTGTGTGTCTCACTAGTAGGAGGCTCCAACATGGTCACCCAAGGGAGATGACAAAGGCAGCCCTAGGCAGATTAGGCCAACAGGGACATAAATAGGATGTTACATCACCATCATGCTTACCAGCAACCACTACCTTCCCCAAGCACCCTTCCTGGCAAGAGGATTTGATTGATGCCATAGTAATTACACCTATGTTTTGTGTATTGTGCCAAAGGACTTTTTTTTTAAAACGACAGGAGCAAAAACAGACTCAGGTGACATATCTATTTTACTGATGTCCATCCATCCATCCATTTTCTACCGCTTATCCCGTATTCAGGGTCGCAGGGTTTTACTGATGTAATACGGGTAATGAAATAAAACCCAGGTAATAAAGGTTACTGGATATACTGGTTGCAAATATTAAAATGTAGACACATAATCTAACCAACAAAAGCCTAAGGACTTGAAAACGTAAGTGAAGCGCAGCAGAACCAACCTGCTGTGAAATGCATTTGCAGGTTAGCCAAGGGGAGCTAAAGGAGATTAGTGTCATTTCATTGAATAGGGACAGGAACTCACTCCAAAGACAATGTCCGAACTGGATTTAGCTGATGACTCATCAGTGCAAATACAAATATGGAAATGATTTCAGATGTATACTTTACTTTTTCCACTGAAAAGTAGAATTATTTCTGTAAAATTATTGCTTGATATCCCAGTCTTGCTGAAACAATAAGCAATAAGACAAGCCAGAGGACTACTGGCTTGTACTCAGCTTTCACATATGGCAATCTGTTGTTGGGGGGATTTAAAGGGAATTAAGATGCAGCCTATCCAGGCCACATGCCATAAGGAAGCTATTTAAGGTCAATCATATTGAAACCCCCATGGAGACTCACCTCACAGTGGAGAGGAAACAGAGTATGTTGTTTTATGTACCTCTAAATGCCATAACGCAGAAGTAACATAACTGTCATAACGTTACACATAAAACTTTAAACAAATACTTCAACGTACAGGACGCAGCTTTGACGGGATTAGCCCAAAACATATACAGTGTAGCTCATCAAGAAAATGAGAGAAAATGTGTTGTTGACATGTCTCATGTCCCTCAACCGTCTGAGCTCAGACCTGCGATTCTTCTTTCTCCTACAGTTTTAAACTCACCATTTCGGGTTCTAGCTCCTTCCCTCCGTTCTCTTATCGCACGACGTTTCTTCCCTTCAAATTCACGTATAGTATCCAAGCCTAGCTCCTACGACAATGTTTGTGTGAGTGTTTGTGTGAGTGTGTGTGTGTGTGTGTGTGTGTGTGTGTGTGTGTGTGTGTGTGTGTGTGTGTGTGTGTGACTGCTGTCCATGGAAACGCGCACACAAACGCGACGCTTGTTTAAGTTGCCAGGCGATAAGTTGGCGCAAGGCTTTCTGGGACTGCGGAAGTGCAAAAAACCTTACCCTCAGTCAAGTTGGGAACTTAATGAAATTGAACTTGTGGGTGATAGTAATATTCTGTGAAGTAGGTTTACACGGTTCGTAAATTGTTTAGAGTATATTTAATCTTCAGCCTACAGGAAGCGAGAACCATAACCACAGGTGAGATTTGTTCTTTATAAACCCAATGCTAATTTTCCAGTTTCAGACCCAAAGCGTGTCCCAAAGATGAATAATTTGGTGCAAACACATAGCTGCTTCACTTGGGAAAAACCTGAAAATGAAAGCGTGTCCCCCAGAGCATTCACAACACGAACGTTTGAGACGACAATTAAAAAGTGACACGAGTGAGAGCTCTTTTCTTCGCCTCCTCTCTGGACAGTGGTAATTCACGTGCTGCACCAGTAGATGGAGCTGTCGGGCTGTGTTTTTTCCTTTCATGTCTGCTGGTGCGGTGTATTTAAATAGTTTAAAAATGTTAATTAGCTATTTAAACTGGCCTATGTTTCTGTGTAGACCAACAGTCTAATAATAATTACTATATGCCATTTCCTACCCGACCATTTAAAAGTATGCATACTGAACACACGATAGACCAGAATAGAACGAAGCAAAGCATCAACACCCGACATAGAAGCAACAACGTTAGCCTGAGTGGGGCCTACGTTTGCGTGTTTGCGTGTGTCCCGAGGGTGGTCTTCACGCACTAGCACACAACTGACAGGTAAAGCCAAGCAGCAGGAGAAGGGTGGATAACAAGTGCAATGTTGCTGTAAGAGGATTATCAAGGTCGTTAGCCACCCGCCGCTCTGTCTTGTCAACGGATGCCTTGGTTCGCCGGTTGGAAAACGGTCCTGCTGGATCTGGGGCGAGTCGGAGGACGTTACTGAACCGGGCCCATGTGTAGCATACATTAACCGTGACATTGCAAGATGAAGCGCGGTAGTGTTGACGTGTGGGGAGCGCGCGGAAATCCGCTACCGGGATTGCATGTGCGCCGGAAAGCGGTTTCCCGATAGGGGGGGTTTATTGACGGGCTGTTTCTGACATGAGGACCCGACCCGCGGGGATCGGCAATGTCAACGCCGACTGGATGGGTTCTCTCCCCTCCCAGCTCAGCGCCATGCCCCTCAAACACCTCGCTGTGCCAGGTGAGCCTGTCTGTCTGCGTAAAGACGTATTTTTGGAAGGATAACAACGAAGCTGCACCTGTGATTTATTTTTTAATTTTCTCATCATCATCTCCTCTCTTCCAGGGTCCCATGATTCCTTCACCTATTGGGTGGATGAGCGTGCCCCCGTGGGACCTGACCAGAAGGTATTCGTGAAGTACCTCGCCACCATGTTCAGCGTCTTGGCCAAGAAAGTCATGGTGAAGTGGTCCATGACCCAGGTACTGAGTTCAGATCAGGGACATGCACGCACACGCCCAACCATCTCTGGAGCCAAGCAGCTTGCAGATGACATCTAAACATATCTATTTCGGGCAGATTCAGAAAAGTCTGTGCATTTTTACAGCGTAACAGATGTTTGGGTTTTGCAACCAGTGGTTATCTATAATGTAATTTGCGATGTTTTGTGTTCCTAGAATCTGACATTCAAAGAGCAGCTGGAGGCAGGAATTCGCTATTTTGATCTCCGGGTCTCCTCCAAACCAGGCGAGCCTGGGAACGAGATCTACTTCATCCACGGCCTGTTTGGCCACAAGGTGAGCAGAGGAGTTCTGACATTAAAATGTTTCATCATTAGGTCCTATCGTTATGATTAATTATGTTTTATTTTATCTGTTAAAGTCCAGTATTTTGTCAGTGGTTCGCTCCAAGTAGCTTGTCACCAATAGACCTCGAGGTTTGATGCAGCGAATGACCTCCGACCTTTCACTCTGTTCTCCCCCACAGGTGAGCGACGGCTTGTTAGAAATCAACTCCTTCTTAAGCAGACACAGGAAGGAGGTGAGAAGCACCCTTAATAATAAAACACAATTTCAAGAAAAGCACACAAGCGGCCTACTAACTCGGTTTTTATCGTTTTAGGTCGTGTTCCTTGACTTCAACCACCACTATGCCATGGGCGCGGAGCATCACGTGTACCTCATCAGCATGCTCCAGGAAGTGTTTGGCAGTAAGCTTTGTAACAACTGTGCAGTGGAGAGCATCACTCTGGACCGCCTCTGGCAGAAGAAACACCAGGTGAGACCCGGATGCCTCCATGAAAGTGCACGTACAACATTTCACAACAAATGTTCTCCACTTACAACCGGATCTTTCCAAGGATTAACTCCAGTGATCTCAGACCGTTTAAAGCTCACATACACGTACGAGTAAAAGCGGCATGGAGATGTGTGTTTGTTGGCCGGCCCACTTAACCTCTGTGGTCAGGTAATCCCTTGCCGACTCTCCTGGACAGGTATTAGTGGTGAGCATCATCCCATTAACACTTGTTCCATTTTTACTTCCTCTACATTTCTTCCTTCATGTCCTCGTCTCACTCACGTCGTCTTCTTCTTTCTTCATTCTCTTCTTTTTATTTATTATACACATGCTTACATACATGGGCGCGCAATCACACATCTGTGTTTGTGTGTGCTTCCTCTCTTTTTTTTGACACTTTTTATGTTACAGCCCGATTTTATGTCTGCATGGTTCTATGTGCATGTCTGTGTCTTATTCTCATACTATAAATTTGACTCCTGCTCCTATGACCCTAATCTGTGACTGGCTTAGTTGGCGAAGGAGAAGCAGCGAGAGTGTGTGTGTGTGTGTGTGTGTGTGTGTGTGCTGAGCAGACAGAGGAGAGACAGTAGAGGAGGACGGATTTACACAATTACCAGCTTAGACTCTTATCTCATTGTTTCACTGCTAAATCGCTTTGGTAAAGAGTAAAAGAGTCACACCGACATTCAGCAATCGATAATAATATGTGCTGCTGAAAAGTCAGTATTTCCAATAAGTGTGTAGATATTACAGTAAATATGGAGAATTATACTTAATAGGTTTGGGGTTGAGGCTGTTAATATGAGGTATATAATCTATTTTTATAAACTTATCTACTTACTGTCTTTCCTTCTTCTCCTCAGGTGATTGTGTTCTACCATCATCCCACAGCTCAGGACATCCCTGTCATGTGGCCTGGAAACAAGATCCCCGCTCCCTGGGCGAACACCACCCAACCCAACAAGCTCACACAGGTCAGACAACAGCACTGGCTGGAAACACTGCTCACTGGCATCAAAGGGGGGGAAAAATACAGCTATCTGTGATTCCCTATTTCCACATGATGGAGGATTCAAACTAAAACAATCCACAATTTAGACGTTAATTCCGATGTGTCATGCCCCCACTCCCCACGTGTCTCTCATCAAGGGGTGATGGAGATTACGTCTGTTGTGTTTGACACTGTTTCCTGTTTGATGTTCTCCTGTTTAGTTCCTGGAAACTACCCTGAAGGAACGAGCGGAGCAGGGCTGCTTCCACGTGTCTCAGGCCATCCTCACACCCAGGGTCAACACCGTGGCCAAGGGGCTGGTCTGGGGGCTCCGCAGCTACCTGGTGGAGAGGTCAGTCACTACGTTCGGGTGTCATATGGGGGTGGTGGCTGAGGGATTGTGGCTGTGGGCTTTTATTAATATGGCAACTTCTATGGTGGTTTTAAACATTCGTTTTACTAATGACTTACTTTGAAACGTGTTTAGGACTGATGTGGTTTAGATGGAGGAATTCAGCCCATGTATGTGCCCATGCATCTTTAAACCCTGTCCTCTTCTCTCATGCTCAACTCTATTTAATTACTTTAGTCAGTGGCCAGTAGGGGGCAGTACAGTAAGTGCTACTAATGCTGCAACAAAGAGGATTGTCATCTTTGCAAATGCCCTTGAAAAAGGACAATTCAACAAGAGCTAACTAAATGGAGCAAAATCACAGTAATAACCAAATCATTGTAAAAAAAAAATAAAATAAACCATTTTAGTGAATCACACTCCAACCACTGTGTCATTACATGTCTTTTTAGCAACATTGGCATTTCATGATTTATTCTTGAAATGCATAAAAGTGTATTTTTTTTAAAAATTCTTATCATTAGTGGTTAAATGAAATAAATAACCTTGACCATCTGCCTCTGGCTGCAGATGTGTGTTGCTGTGTGTTCACATCACGCTGCACCATCCAGACAAGAGCATGATTTCCTGAAGGAAGCTAATTACAGTTGTACAGCTATCGGCGCTAATGCTTCCCTGTGATTGGTGCAGCTGTTTCCCAGCTACAAGACCAGTGATGTGACTGGCTGAGAGTGTCTTTTACTCAGTCATTACTTCTGATGAAGGCCTTTGTGTAGTAGCAAAACCAACATGGGTGTTTGATCTTATTTAAACAGATTGACTACCTCTATAAAAAGTCTGTCTAAGCATGCATCTTCAAGTTTGACTTCTCAGTTATAATATTCTGTCACTTCACTGCTTTATTTGACTAAGGATTAGCTATAATCCTCTTTATCCATTCCCAAACTATGGAGGATCAAACAGAAGCCCATTTCGTCTCTCAGATAAGAGATCTTATTCCCGAAGCAAGGACTCAATGATCTGCACAAACTTTAGCAGTCATCCAGGTCGTCCAGGCAAAGCTTTAAGTGGAAATGACAGCGGAAATCCTGACTTAGAGTACATACCCACCGTACCCTTGAAGGAGAGCGAAACGGCTACTGATGTTGGGGTATAAAACTCCTGAACGGTCTCTCCGGCGAGACAGGAGGCGGCCTAATTTTGCACTTCCGAGGAAATGTGATTGTTTATCGCCGCTGGATAAACATGGTGACTTCCTGGTTTTGTTCTGCTGTCGGCTCAGACGTGGTGGAGAATTTAAGGGTGTTGGAAGTACAGAGTCATGGCATGTGTGTGTGTGTGTGTGTGTGTGTGTGTGTGTGTGTGTGTGTGTGTGTGTTGTGTGTGTGTGTGTGTGTGTGTGTGTGTGTGTGTGTGGGCGCCTCTCTGCCCAGATTTAAAACAGAAAGTGTTTGAATGCAAAGGAATGATTGTGAGACAATAGTGGCAAAGTAGGCTCTCGCTGACAGACAGACACAAACATCATCCCCTTTGACCTTTTTTTCTCCATTTGGTCTTTTCTCCCACATTCTAAAACTGTATCTTAAAAAACTTATCTGCAGCCTTTATAATATTTGAGACACTCAACAATGAACAACTGATTATATTAAAGCCATGACTATGAACCTTTCAGAGACAGAAACTTGGCTCCAGATATTTTTTATGTTCGCGAGGTCAGGAGACCACTTTAAATTTAAATTTCAAGCGGGCAGCATTTTCAGTGTAAGGAAAACGTCTGTAATCGTTCTTCTAACACACACTTTCTTCCTTGGTGGCTCTAGAAACCTGCCGGCCATCATGTCCTGGGTTGAGGCACAGAAGCCGGGGGCGGACGGGGTCAACATCATCACCTCTGACTTTGTGGAGCTCACTGACTTTGCCAACATTGTCATCAAACTCAACAACCTGCTGTTGTCAGAGCAGGACCGCAAACCGAGATGACGCACAACAGGACAAATAAGCGCTGACCCGCGGTGTGGTGGAGGTCGGAGGGCAGATTCCTCCACCGTTGAGGGAGATCAGTTCTTACGTAATGCTGGAGCTCCCTATGAAGTTAGTCTGCATAACAATGTGTGAAATTGCTTTCATAAGGGTTCTTTTTTATGATCAGCTAGCAAATAGGTATTTCGTTAGCGGACAATGTTTCACTGCCTTTCTTAAGGACACTTCAGCAGCAAGGTACACAGGGATACTATGTGAAACCCTCTAGACCCTTTTTCATCACAGTTTCGGGTTCTGATGACTTTCTCGCCCCCAATATCATCAAAAGAAGGAAAGAAGCTGTGAGGTCACAGTGAGGTTGTTTACATTCCCTTTTGGGGAAAACTGGGAACATACCACGATGTTACTATCTAATGACAATGCAGCTCAGATCAGCATGGACAAACCTGTGACCTGGACGGTGATCATATGACTCAGGGATTTCTCTTACACCGTTACATCTCACATCTCAGATATCACAATTGTTGTGATATTTCAGCTGATTTAATGTTTTGATCACATCACAGATTTGTTTTAATTATGGTGCAAGCCGGGATCATGTATTGTATAATTATTTTCCTTTTTGAAACACTGTTTGCATAGGACTATCAGAACATAATGACTTGGAGTGAACATAATGTGCAAGTATTTTATTTACACATTACTGATGCATCCTGCATTATGTCCAAGGACTGCGAAAGCAAATCTCTCGACGCGATGCCAGTGGAATTTGTTTACATTGCTGCCAATAATGAAAATGACAGGCTGCAGTATTTTAGTTTCTATGCTAAGCCACGCCACGCGTGGTGGAAAAAGGAGCCCGCTGTGCCAACACTGTCTCATTACATATCGTTGGGCTGTAAAGTTGAACTAGAGATGCAAACAGTGGCACCGTTAAAGGAGAAGCCAAACTATGTATGGAACGTGTGTCACACAGCTTTACGTGTATGTTTTATAGTCATTTTGCCTGCGTATTATTTTCACTTCCATTCTTTAACTAGAGATGCGGAAATGGAAACAATTTCCTGGGACGATAAAAGTAATGAATGTGTGAATGCACAGAAGAGCATTTACAGTATAGAGTATATGAGCAGGTCCAGCAGGTCTAGTCTGCGGCAGGCTCCATAAAGCAGACCTTACATGTAGATATAGCAAGGGGGGGGGATGGCCAACGTATTGTAGTCAGAAATGTGTGTGTGTGTGTGTGTGTGTGTGTGTGTGTGGTGTGTGTGCTTTGTGGGCCCAGTGATTACTATGCATGACATGGACAGTACGGCACTGACAGGAGCCATGCATTCCTGTGGTCAGAGTAGGGAATGAGAGGAGGAGAGGGAGGCTGCGGAAGAAGATTTAAAAAGCAGAGGCAGTGGGAGAGCAGAGAAAGTTCAGCTGGAATCACAGAAGGAAAGAAATGGAGTCTGCAGAGAGAGAGAGAGATCTGAACAGCTGTTATTCTGTTTCCTTCAACAGCAGCATCATCTAACAGGGAAGTAAAATGGCTTTGTTTTCACATCAACTCGACCCTTCTTCTTCTTCTTTTTTTTCACTCCCTGACTCAACTTGTGTGAAATTGCCTGTGCTGTCCAGGCCACATTGTTGACATGGTTTGTGGTCACCAAGCATTGCGATGCTCACACACCCCAACACACACACAGTCACAAGCACAGGCACTTTAATTGTGGAGTAATTACACATACCACGGCATGCAAGTGGGAGAACGGAGAGAGGCAGCTCCGACTGATGGAGAGCATTCCTCTGTTGTTTGGATTGGTCCTCTCTCTCTCACACACACACACACACACGGTCAGTTATGAGGTCCCACTCGTGCATGGTGCGAGTTTGTTAAATGAAGATGTGAAGCTATTCTCAGAGAGCCATTTATGTCATCCTAAAAAAAAAGGTGATTAAACTGCAAATACACTGGTGAGTAAACTGAGTTTCAGTTAATTTAACCACTGTCATATCCCTGGTGTTAAGTGATGTAAGTGACCCGAGTGTGTCCATTACACACAGACGTGTTAGTGTTCCCTTTTAGACCACGATGACACAGTTATGAAGCAGCTGTGAAAACAGACGACGCGGTATCTCATGACTAACCTGCCTCAGACAGAAGGTGGGGTGAGTTAAAAAGAAAGAGAACGACTTGACAAAATGTGTCGAGGTGCAGCAGCAGACGACGAGATGAAAGAGCACCTCGCTCGCCCCTCAGGCCACAAACGGTGTCGGTGTCGCGCAATTATCTGTCATTAAGATCCGATTTAAAAAGCTTGTGGGTTGAATCGTTTTTTTAACCCAAATAACTCCTCAAAGCTCTGCGTCAGTTATGAGACCAGGTGTTTTCATGGAAGAATCATGTAGTGTGTCTAAATGAGACTGTGCCTCCCACCTGAACTCCGGTTGGAGTCCCTCTCCAAACAGCTCCAGAGTTCCTGCTCAGCCTCCTGGGGGTCACATGGGAGTTGCGGAATTCACTCGGGAATACTGTCAAACGTCCGGTTGCCCTCTCAAACCCACGGCCTCTGATGTCACTGGGGTTCAGCGGCTCTCATGCTAGCAAAGCGACTGCGGCGGCACAATAGCTTCTGGAAACACTTGCCGTCAAGAAAGAAAGTTAAAAGGAACTGCAAGACCATTTCACGGAGCATTACCCAGATAGTATTTAGCTGTTCCTCTGCATGTGTTATTGTTAACCCAAGATCTAAAATGACCAAAAGGCCCACATGACATGTCGCCATATGGAAGCAAATGTCAGAAATGTCTGATGTTGGTTGCATTCGTTTGATAGCAATGACGAAAGCGAATGGAAGTCCAATAAAATCATTGCTCTGTGGGTTCGGCCAATAGTGCGTCAGCTCCTTTGTTCTTCTCCTTTATCCGTGTGATAACAGAGAGATTTTGGTTTGTGAACTTTATGCAGTCCATTGTGTTGGTTCATTCCCTTTATTGACTCTCTCTTGGCCAGTAGATCTCCACACATACCAGGTGTCAGAGAGCCGAGGAGCCGTGGAGAAAGAGGAGCTATCTTCCTGTTTATCCAGAAAGGGATCCATGCAGTGCCTGAGAGATAAGATAATCCTGCTGCCATGGATGTGTGCGTGTGTGTGTGTGTGTGTGTGTGTGTGTGTGTGTGTGTGTGTGTGTGTGTGTGTGTGTACATGTAGGCAAACCTTCCTTGGCCTCAGTCCTAACCAGAGGACCACTTTCAAGACGGCATCTATCATTTTCCCAGCCATAAGAGCACACCATGCACCACGCTTCAGTTGCGGTCCGTGTGCACAGCCTAAACAAAACTCTGCATGACTTAAGGTCGTGTTATAGTTGTGTGTGATGCGTGTTGTTGTTTTATGTAACGTCTTTTATGAACTGTGGAGAATGCACCAAACCTCTGCCAAATTAAAATGACCTACCTCTGATAGAGAACTGCTGGCATGTTCTGCACGGTGTCTTCAGACCGATGCATGACCGTACACGTAGAGATTTTACAGATGGTGCACACATGACTTATGTGAAGATCAGCCTGCCGCCGCTTTAATACCCACAGTTCCACATGTCTAATAGCACCAAAGACAGGATGTTTTATAAGGGTAATTGAGACACTAATTACTAGGTTGTTGTATTTTCCAGGCTCACATAGCGTGTTCATACAAATAGGCTTTCTAATAGGTCTATCTCATGTCATCTGAATAGGGTTTTTTTTCTCATAAAGGAAGGCAAGTGCATAAACCTTCATCGTTCAACTGAATCCAACTGCCTCCTTCATTATATGAGTTATGCCAGTTTGTTTGTGCACCAGTCTGTCTCCATAGACTGCATGAATCCACGCCGTCACTGTAAGGACTGCATTGTGTCAGGCGGACGGAGAGTAGACTGCATTCCTGTTGTAATATCATTAGCAAAACATGCTTCTTATCGTGGGTTTTTTTATCATTGCTGCCAAGTCTGAAAGAATGCTCTATACCTCTCTCTCTCTCTCTCTCTCTCTCTCTCTCTGTCTCTCTCTCACTCACTTCCTCCTTGTTTTTCTCCTTTTATCCCTCCCTCCCCTTCTGTCCCTTGTCTTTGACTTCTCTCTTTGAGCCGGTGAGAATGAGAGGTCAAGTCTAGGTGGTCTGTTAACACCTGCACATTATGCTCTGTGTGGGTGAGTGTGTTTTGGAGAGCGAGAGAGAGAGAGCGGGCGAGAGAGAGAGAGAGAGAGAGAGAGAGAGACTCCCTCCCCTTGTTGTCTCTCCAGCTCCACTTCCAGCTGTTGCTGCATTCCTCCACACGTCGCAATTGGCTGAGGCCGCCGGCTTTTGTACATTTATGTACGTTTAGACTGTGTGTGTGTGTGTGTGTGTGTGAGTGAGTGTGTGTGTGACAGAAGTGCGCTATCTCCTACACATCCACAGGTTGCTCATGCTGCACAGGGAATGTATTCGCTGTCGAGGAAGAGGCTGCGATCACAGTGAGGGCAGAAGTGACAGAGTATCTCTGGGATCTTGGAGCATTTGTTTTCTGCGTCCTTTTGTGCACGATGACAGAAGTGGCCAGTCCTGCCTCACTAATGGTAAGCACATTTTTATATGGAACAATTGCAGAAATCCCATTTTCTTTTTATGGTCCAATTTTTAAGTTATTTAAAGTGTTGTTGTTGTTTCAGCAGCCACTGGTGTTTAATCCACAACTCAGGGAGTTCTTTACACTGTTGTTAATTAAGTGAGCTGTGCAAATATCAGCTAAATCTTATCCGGCTTTAATACAGATTTTGTTCTCGGCAAATAAAAGACAGCGGCCGTTTTGTTTGTTTCTGGGCTACTGATTAAGTTGGCCGGTTCAGAAATATGTGCCCATAAGTGATCCCATTCAGGATAAACACACAGAATAAAGACAAATTAAGACACATTTGGAAAGAATAAGTTAATTTCGCCTGCCTTTTTTAATTTGGAACAAACCCACAAAATTAAGTAAATACAACAAATAAACTTAAGTAGATATGAATTAAACATCACTTAAAGGGACAGTTCACCCCAAAATCCAAACTACATATGAGTATAGTGCTGTTCATCAATCTAGATCATTTTGGAGTGAGTTGCCTTTTTGACAATATCACCCTACTCCCTGTAATAAGAGCAAACCCCAAACCTAAGGAATACCTTAGTGGATCAGTCCATGACACGAGCTAACATGAGGTCATTGAAGCACTGCATGTTGCTTCCCCTCCGGTGCAGCCAATCACGTGGCCTCACTTGGAAGGTATTGAAGAGACCAGACCACGTGGCAACATTGAGAAATGTTAGTACCTCGATCACCCCTGGCAGAATCTTAAATATGGACTAAGAGTGTGCATGTCTCTGGTATGTGAGCGTAAAAGGAATGGTATTAAATTGGGCCCTGCGTATCTAAATTGATCTGACAGTGCATTACCTTTGACTTCCCAGTGAGGAAATGATATATGATGTTAGACTCATGTGGAGTCGGTCTTGTCAGTTATGTGGAAACAAGTTGTGTGCTGCAGAGTGTAATTCTTAGGTTGCGGATTTGTGTTTGCTGGGTTCGACCACAGCGGTTTACCCAGATAGCAACACATCATGTGTAGTCACAGATGAACATTTAGAATGGTAAGCTGTATGTTAAGATAATTAGAGCTGTCAGGTTGGCTCTGGTCATGATGCAGAAACCAGGAGGACACAACTGTTCTTGTACATACCTATGCTGTTATCAGATACTAGTGTACCAGACCAAAAACGAAAGGATTATATTATATAATATATAGATTTCCACTGTCCGTTTGACAGGTATGTGCTTGGATTGACGTCAGTGCAGTATAGGATTTGTTTGGAGGATTTGGGGAGATTTTTTTTGGTCCACCAGTAATCTATTTCCCTTAATCTCTGGATTCTTATATCCCTATTTTTATTTTATATTGTTTCCTCGACACACTGTTTATCTAGAAGTCCATCGTTCTGACCTTCCTCTTTCCTTCTTCCTCAGCAGTCACAGTTGATTTCAGCACGTGAGCTATGCTAATGTGGATTATATGTCCTTCTACCTTCCTCATCTCTCTGTCATATCCGGCCCCTCAGAAACCCAAACATCAGTTGATCCCCTCCATATGGCAGTAAAGGTAATCGGGGCTTTTCCAAAGAAACACACACCCTCGATAGAAATCCAAGTTAGATTTCCTCCAACTTTGAGTCAGCTGCAATAACAATGGACTTTCTTTCCTGTGAGGATCTTGCATTTGGGTAAATGATAGAAGAAGGGGGAAAAACACTCATAGGAGTGTGAGAGAGTTTGAGTTGGAGAACAATGCAGCTGGATGTGTGTTGTGTTTTATCAGGGGCTCAAGGTTAAGTTGGGTTAATCAGCTTGGAGGGTTTTTACTAGAGCACACACACACACACACACACACACACAACACAATCAAAGACACAAACACACGTGTTGGAGGACATTTAAGGGTTTCTTATATGTGATATAAGTGGCAGAGAAAAGCAGCATTTTAAGTCCAAAAGGAAAGCATACACTCATGTGTGTGAGAAGGGAGGAGGATAACCCTGTTTAGCCCTATGAGTGGCTCTATGAGAGAGACACAGAGAGAGGGACTCCATATTAAACAGCATCTGTGATACAATGCTGGCTTTGTCAGGTGGGAGGAGGAGAGGGTAACACTGGAATGTAAGGGGAGGGGATGTGCGTAAGAGACAGAGGGATGGAGAGTGATGAAGGCAGAGAGAGGAGTGAAACAAGCATTAAGACAACATTTAAAGCTTGAATGGCAAATGAATTGCATCAAGACAATTTAAACAAATAAGGTAATATCCAAAAATAAGAGACTGACAGCCCATGAGAAGAACAAATATGTTGAGTGATTAATCAAGGAGCTGACATGCACAATCACACCATGTGACACTCATGCACGTGATCACTATACAATATATATTAAGCACATAAACTTAATTATACTACTGCTCCATACTTAATACTCTACACCACATTATTCATACTCCATCACAGAAACTTGTTTCCAAAAGCAGGATTTTGGAAATGACCTATAGAGTCGTTTTGTTGGGTTCTCTCCGGGTTCTCCGGCTTCCTCCCACAGTCCAAATGGATGGGGATAGGTTCATTAATGACTCCAAATTGCCCAAATTGTCTCTACATGTCAGCCCTGTGATAGACTGGCATCCTGTCCAGGGTGTACCCTGCCTCCGCCCAATGTCAGCTGGGATCGGCTCCAGCTCCCCACCCGCGACCCTGAATACAGGATAAGCGGTAGACGATGGATGGAGTTGGCCAGGCTGTATATAGATGGGAACAGCAACAGATTCCTGTCATGGTTGTGTAGTTTTGCAAAGATTGTGCAAAGAAGTTGAGCAGACCAATGAGTAAAGCTGTGCACTCCTCAGTAACTGAAACTCATGTGCTGCTCTTTGAGAAAAGGGTCTTTTGAGTGTTTAACCAGTCAAATTGTATTTCTATAGCAAGTGACAGCCTAACACTCATTTTGACAGCAGTGAGATGGATCTCCTTTAGTTGGTCAATCATCTTGTGGAGCTGCCTGCCTTGAAACTCTCTAGCCTAAGGGCGATGGAAGCCACTTCAATAAAGCAGCCATGCACTGAAGAAGCAGATGGCCGGCATCCAATACTTGCATTAAAAGTAAAAAAAGTAGACTCCTGATGATTTGTCTGTTGCAACTTCTACTCTTTTATCCTTGTTGCTATTGTTATAGATGTTGCAGCACTTATATTAATAGCTTAACTCAGCTAATATCTCCAAGATACCCCACAATTCAATATCTTTAACATTATTCCAAGCATTACAAACGAGAGAATTCAGTATACAACATCCAGTCAAACATTTCAAATGTTTTGTCTTTATTTTTTTATGAACAACTGATCATGAGCTTGTACTTTATAACAGCACACTTGCAAATTATTTAACTGTCCCAACTCATGCCATTGGGTTCAAATGGGTGTCATTAACAACACACTGTGCTGTGTCTTTGTGGTTATGAGAAACAGACAGCAACAACAATGCAGAATGATTGAAACAGAGAGAAAGGCAAAACAGATATGGAGGAAATAGAAACAGAGGAAGGAGAGAGGCATGAAGCAGAGGATCGAGAAAATAAAAAGGATGAGATAAAACAGTCAGAATGCTCGATCCGTCCTTCTGGTTTAACGAGTCCTCTTCCATAACCCCTCTTTTTTGCATCACTCCCCTTTTCTATCTCTGCCTCCAGATGTTGGGCATACTTAGCCTTTTGGGGAGACTCAGCTGTCCTGCAGATGGGATCAAAGAGAGTTTGTGTATGCGTGCACTGTTTTTGTACTTTAAAAACATTATATGTATGGAATTGTTTTCGACAGTTTTCAATTATTGAAAGGGCTAGTTCAGGAATACATCTGATTTTAGGATTCAAGGAAGTATTGTGGGTCAGGTCACAGGATATTTTCATAATTCATAAAATATCAATTCTTGAAATATATAAATTTCCTTTGAAACCGTCCCCGGTCTTTGATTCCGTTCTAGTGAGTTTGCGATGAGAAGTTGAAGTTCATTCTTCTGGACTTTCTTTCCCTCTTCAATGATGAAACGCTGTGCACTTTTAACAGTTGTCATGTGTTTAAAGTTTAAAGTAGGGTTTGGCTAAAATGTTAGCGTGGAATTGAACTCATTCTGCATTAGCATTCTTTGCTCTCAATGGGTTGCATGTCTGATCAGCTTATACCGTTTTTGTGAACATGCCAGTAAATATGCTGCCAATGTACACATCCAACAAAGAGAGCAACATTGGCATTCATTTGGATTCCTGTTCCTGTCCCATATTTAATCTCTTTTAGCTTTGTTTTGGTCTCCACCGACTCCTTAAAATGAGCGAAGCAGCTAAATGCCCCACTATGTTCACCAGCTCATTGCTAACCTCTGTATATCTCTGCTTTTCTGCTAAAAGAAACATAGTTATGGTAATGTTGTAGGCTCTCTAACCCAGAGGCCCTGATTGCTTTAGGTTAGTTGGAGATTGTGGCGACCCCTCAGGATGCCAGAGCTGAAATCTGAAAATCTAGAGGGGGGTTGACATACCTCGCTGCTCTCCTTCAACTAGAACACAAGGCCAAAGGCTTGTCTTGACCTGCCCAGACTGGAGCTCACCTGGTGAAAGAAGAAAAACAAAATAGAGACAGTGAGGTAGAATCATGGAGTAAATAATATTATGACAGAAGGAGAGAGTCAAGGAGGCGGGAAAGGAAATACAGGAAGGAAGTGGGAGGAAAATATAGAAAAGGAAATGTAGGGTCATTATACTCAAAACAGTCCTTGTTGGATCTCCACATGTTTCACCTTGTCCCTGCAGCACCTATGTCTTTGTCCAGGCACGTGCACACATAGGGCCCTATGGGTGCTTGAGCCCCTGCCCTTTTTTGCCTCGTCTTAAAAAGTGCCCTCTGCCTGTGTGTGTTTTTTTTTTTTTTTTTTTTTTTTTAACAACATTAATAAATTCCTGTCAGGGATGTAAGTAAAAAAAAAAAAAAAAACAGCGGTACAAAAACTCCACGTTTTCTTGTAATACCGGGTTGTTTGAGCCTGCCGCTTCCGCCAGAGAGAGAGAGAGGGCGAGTGAGTGAGTGAGAGGAGAGAGAGCCAACTGCGCCCCATGGATAACTGAGGAGACGTGACAGTGGAGCAACTTGAACCTGTGAGTTATGGTCTAGTCGCAGTCCACTTATTCAGCATCTAATATGGGTAATATTTCAGAAAAACGCTGTATTATTCTATTATTCAATGTGTCAGCTTCTGTTTTTGCCGGACGTCGGAGCACGGCGCATCAATTGAGCACGGCACATCAAATCCGCACAGAGCAGAGCAGATCGTGCGAGACAGGAAGTAGTGTAGAAAATACAAAATAAAACACCGGGTTAATTTTCAAAATAATATGCACTGTGTTTACGGCGGATCACATTTCTCTCACAGTAGAGGTTTAGATATAAAGTTTATTGTGACTTTGCTACTACTGTGTGGGTTAACAAAATAATAATAATAATAATAATAATAATAATAATAATGATAATAATAACAATAATAATAAGAATAATAAGAATAATGATAATAATAATTATTAATAATAATTTCAGCATTCTGGGGATATAAGATGTAGGTTATCTGTTAGGAATATTACCATCTGTATTTAAACTTGATTCATGTTGATTATGCCTGCAGCACAATGCCAAAAAAAGAAAGGATACAGAAAAGGAAGGAGAAGGAGCGCCAGGAAGCAGCTAAGGGTAGCAGACCTCTTAATGCATGGCTAAAACCAAGTACTAGCACCAGAATTCAAGAAAGACCACAGACCTCAGAAAGTGTCACACCTGAGAGAGAGGCAGAGACCTTAGAAGCAACACCTGAGAGAGAGGAGGAGGAGAGTGTAGAAGCAACACCTGAGAGAAAAGAGGCTTTAGATGCAACTCCTGACACAGAGGAAGCCATAGAAATCCCGGTAAATGTCGGGGAGGAAGAATCCACAGGAAGGGAGGCAGATGATACTACTGCAGAGGAAGCCATAGATGAGGGGGAAGTTGAAGGAGCTACAAGTGATGTAGGCGAAGAGGTCTTATCAAATATTGCACTGTTAAAGTATCCTACAGATCCTGCCCACCAACAAGCTTTTGATCTTTTTTTATTTATTTATTTATTTATTTATTTATTTATTTATTTGTTTATTTCGGGCATGTCAGTTAAATCATCATCACACATCATATTCACATAGTAACAAAAAAATACACATGGCCGAAAGGGAAAGCGGGAGAAGCCAAGGCTTATCCGGTCCCGCCCCCATTACACACAGGATAGAATCAGAATCCGAATCTTTTCTTTTCATTGCATCTTTCATTTGACATAACTTTTCCTTTTCCTAGTGACATTTGACATAACATGTTACAGCAGTAGGTGGTACAGAGAGCTGAAGTCCAGTGCATACAGATTACATTTGTTATTTGTTATGCTCCCATCCCGTCACAACACAAGTCTACTGATTCGTGTCTCAGACACTTATCAACTCTCATGCAGTAATCTATACCGGTCAACGGTTGAATATACATACTTCTTCTTAAAGCCACTTAGTGTTGATGTTTTTTTGACTTCTTCTTCTAACACATTCCATTGTCTAACCCCTGTGACCGATAAGGAAAAAGATTTTAACGTAGTTCGTACCTTCCTTTGCCTGAAAATCATGTTCCCTCTAAGATTGTGTCTCTCTCTGTGTATGAAGAGATTTTGTAGGTTTTGAGGGAGAGTTCTGTTATAAGCTTTGTACATCATTTGTGCTGTGCGATAGTTTATTAAATCATATAGTTTGAGTATTTTTGATTCGATAAATAAGTGGTTGGTGTGTGCCCTGTAGTTGGCATAGTGTAAGATTCTCAAGGCTCTTTTTTGGAGAATTAACAAGGGCTGTGTGGAGCCTTTATATGTGTGTCCCCACACCTCTGCACAGTATTGCAGGTGCGGAGAGACTAGTGTGCAGTATAACAGATGAAGTGCCTTTTGATTTAGTATTTTTTGTACTTTCCAAAGTATAGACACACTCCTAGCCAGCTTCCTTTTTAATTGTGCTATGTGTGGCTTCCAACTTAACATGTCATCGATAATCACTCCCAGAACTTTATTTTCACGGACCCTCTCAATGTTAACTCCGTTTACATGAATGTTGGGATTGTCATTGCTGCCTCTCTTACCGTATAGCATGTATTTCGTTTTACCGAGATTTAGAGATAATTTATTTGTATTAAACCACACTTGAAGTTTGGCCATTTCCTGATTTACTGTTCCCACCAGTTGGTTCAAGTCACTTCCCGAGCAGAAAATATTTGTGTCGTCCGCGAATACTATTAATTTCAGAGTATCTGACACTTTACATATATCATTTATGTATAAGATAAACAGCTTTGGACCCAGAACTGAACCCTGAGGGACCCCACAGACTATGTCCAAGTTCATTGATGTGTTATCTCCAATTTTAACATATTGGGATCTCTTGTGTAGATAACTCTTGACCCACTGTAATGTTACACCCCTAAGGCCATATCTCTCCAGTTTAGCCATTAAAATATCATGGTCAACAGTGTCAAATGCTTTTTTCAGGTCTATGAAAATTCCTATGGAATATTGTTTTTGGTCAATAGCGTCAGTGATGATTTCCACAGACTCTGCTAAAGCTTGAGCAGTCGAATGGTTCCTTCTGAAGCCGTATTGGCTGTCATGTAACAGTTTATGTTTGTTGATGAAGTTATCGAGCCTATTGTTGAATAGCTTCTCTAGGATTTTTGACAATTGTGGCAGTATAGATATTGGTCTGTAATTTGTAAACTCGTGTGTGTCACCGTTCTTAAACAGTGGCACAACCTTGGCAACTTTCATTTTATCAGGAAAAGTCCCAGTTTGAAATGACAGATTGAAGATGTAGGTCAGGGGTGAAATGATTCCGTCTAATACCTCCTTGATTAATCTCATGTCTAAGTCGTCAGCGTCAGTAGAGGTTTTGGCAACGAATAATTTGACCAGGTGTCTTATCTCTGTGTCCTTCACTGATGTGAGCAACATTGAGCTAGGATTTCTGTCTCCATCCTTATCAAAATGACTCCAAGGCAAGGATGAATCAGGGATGTTATTCGCTAGTTCCGGCCCGATGTTTACAAAGAAATGGTTGAAACTATTTGCAATGACCTCCGGGTTATCCTCCTGTGTGCTGTTTATCTTGAAGTAGGGAGGGTAGTTTGGTTTTTTACTTTTATTATTAGTCACATTGTTTAAAATATCCCATAATTTTTTTGTGTACTCCATGTTTTCTGCAAGTAAATTGCTGTAATATTCTTTCTTGCGTTCATTTAGAATAGTGTTTAACTTGTTTCTATACCGTTTGTATCTCACTTCTGACTGAGCCGTCCTAGATTTAATGAACTGTCTGTACAGAGTATTTTTTTTCCTGCAGGCATTTATCAAAGGTTTCGTAAGCCAAGGTTTCTGTTCCTTCTTCCGTTTCGGATGACTCCTTTTCACAGGACAGTGTCTGTCGTAGAGTGTTTTAAATATTTGCAAAAAGGAATCATATGCATCATTCACATCTGTTTCATTGTAAACATTATTCCAGTTTTGTCTCAGTAGCTCGTCTTTCAGCGCATTCATTCCTTCTAAAATGTAATACCAGCTATGTCAAAATGTGTGTTGACAGAGGACCATGTCAACCTGTACTTAGATGTCCCAAAAATGCAGATGGACGATCATTTCAAAGAAACTGGTATAACACTAGGCCGTGGTTGGAATACTCACCAGACAAGGATGGTATGTTCTGCTTCAGCTGTCGTCTTTTTCTTAATGAAGAAAAGTACAGCAAGTCTGCTTGGAGAGTGGCTGGGTTAAACAACTGGAGAAAAGGGCTTGAAAAAATGCAAGAGCATGCAAACTCAGAGGCCCACTTAACAAGCATGGTGCGATGGAACACTTTCAAAAAGAGTGCATTACAAGCAGCTCTTGATGTATCAGACATTCAAGGCAAGGCGATGAGAGAGCGAGAGAAACAAAGAAACAGGGAAATTTTGACCAGATTGATTGACATAATTTTATATCTCGCACGACAGGGAAAGGCTCTCAGGGGTGATGATGAGTCTTCTGCAAGCTCAAACCAGGGCAACTTCCTTGAACTTGTGAAAATGTTCAGCCAATACGATAGTGTTCTCAAGCTACATTTAGATAGTGTAAAAGAGAAGAAAGTTGGTAAGAAGAAGAGTTGGGTTTCATTACTCTCAAACAGAACACAAAATGATCTCATAACAGCCCTGGCCACATTCACAAGAACAGAGATAAGAAAAGAAATGGAGGAAGCAAAAATCTATTCCATACTTGTAGATGAAACCACTGATGTATCTCACTGTGAGCAGGTCTCCTTTGTTGTACGTTATGTGTCTGAAATGGATGTCAAGGAGCGCTTCCTCCAGGTTTGTAATGTGTCAACCACAACAGGTGAGGAGATGGAGAAAACAGTTCTGGACCTGTTACAAATGAATGACCTACAGATTGAAAACATGCGTGGTCAAGGCTACGATGGCGCTGCCAATATGAGTGGTCAGTACAAAGGACTGCAAACAAGAATACTGCAACACAATGCCAAGGCTCTATATGTCCATTGCCACGCCCACTGCCTGAATCTAGTCCTGGTTGAAAGTGCAAAATCAAGCCTGCACTTTATCACCTTTTTCAACCTTGTAGAGAAGCTCTATGTGTTCTTCACTGCCTCTTCAAAAAGACACACAGCATTTGTAAAATGCCAACAGGACCTGCGCCCTGGAGAGCGTGTCATTCAACTACAGAAGCTCTCTGACACACGCTGGGCATGTAGGGAGAAAGCCCTGAAGGCCCTCAACAAGGTAATGGATGCTGTAGTGAAGACCCTCACTGATCTAACAGTCCAAGAGCCTCCAGATACTGCTGCTGGTGATGCAAGAATGTACCTTAATGCCATCGACTTTGAGTTCTTACTGTGCCTTGCAATAGCCACACCAGTTTTTGATGTCACTGCACTTGCCTCTGATGCACTCCAGAACCAGAGTATTGACCTGTCCACGGCATATAGTGTTGTTGGGGGAGTGATGGATACCTTGTCCAATCTGAGAACAGAAGAAGAGTTTTCCAAACTGTTCAAGAATGCCACAGAAAAGGCAGAGGCTTCTGAAATCAGCATTCCCACAGTCCCCCCGGGACAGAAAAGGCAGAGGAAGGTTCCTGCAAAGTATAAACACAGTTCTACTGCAGCCACAGAGAGCCACTCCTTCAAATCAGTGGAAGAGTACTACAGAGTGAAGATGTACTATCCCTTCCTTGATGTTCTTTCTCAGGAACTACATAGGAGATTTAAGGGAGATGGGAAGACACAGTCCTTCAAAGTACTCAGTGCACTCCACAGTTTGACGAAGGCCAGCAACTGGGTAGGTAAAGATGCCATGGGTCCTGACTCTACTGAAGCTGTCCGCACGCTGTGCGAATTCTATGGAGGAGAAGAAGAGAAGCTGAAGACAGAGCTCAGAGTTTTCTATGCATCATTCCATGACACTCTCACACTGAAGGGGATCTTAAGCACACTAAGAGACAACAGTGGACATGACATCTTTCCAGCACTGGAAGAAATGATGAAAACATATGCCACGATTCCAGTGTCCACTGCCACAGTAGAGAGGTCTTTTTCTAAACTGAAGCTGGTCAAAAACTCACTCAGAAGCCTATGCACAGAAGAGAGGCTGTCTGATCTCCTTCTCCTCTCCATTGAAAAAGACGTAGCCATAAATCACAATGATGTGATCAACATCTACAGGGACATGGCCCCCAGAAGGTTGCTGCTTTAAGGCCCCCAGAAGGTTTGGCTACTGATTGCACTGATTTCACAGCATTTCATGGAAGCCCTGAATTTACATTGAGGAGCATATTTGGGTATGGGTGGCCTCCATCCTACAGCCCTCTACTGGCCCCTGGTCCATATTTTTGGCCCTGTATTGCGTTTCAGTTGTTTAGTCTGAGCATTAAGTGAGAAAGACCATAAGTTATAACTTGATG